>JAJLTL010000012.1:0-136976 GCA_030568135.1 Vanderwaltozyma yarrowii
ATGGAGTTTTATAGTGGGGAGTTTTTTTTCGTTTAAAAGTCCCGCCATGCCTAGTGTCAATACATGCTGATGAAATATGTATACGACAGATAAAATGGTTGAATACAACAGAAAAAAATAGATTGTTTATTTTGTAAGTAGTTAAAATAATTCATATGGTATATATAGATAGAGAGAGCATGTGTATTTGACACACATGATAATTGTATCTGTTATATATAATCCATTGTGTTATATATATATTATTCTATCAATAGGTTCATGTATATATGTCCTTAGTATATGAAAAGAGTGATGATATCGAATTATTATTAATCAAGTAAATGAATAAAGTTATCTTGTGTATACTACTGCCCAGCTCATAAAGTACCCTGAACAACGAGAAATAAGATCTTAATACAATCAGATTATATGGGTAAAAATGACAAACGAGAAGGTAATAATATATTTGTGATTATATTGTAGTTATTATTGGGAAAACACAATATAATACAATACGACACTATCATTAAAAATATAATGCAATACATAACAATTTCTCTCTACAACGTTAAAACTACTACTATTACTACAGCTGCTACTGCGTATTCTGTCATCACTGCATTTACCATATTCAGCCGGCTCTTACCCCCCCTCGCCGCGCGCCCTACCTCTGTTTCTCCAGCTCAAAAACAACCACTCTTATATTACAATAATTTGGTAAGCAAACGCAGTAGACCCGAACGCAACAAACTACCAAAACCAACAAAATAAGCAAAACATAAAAAGAAAGGATTGCGAACGAGGGGCAACGTAAAGTGGTCGCCACGTTCTGCTTGTCTGACTAGCAACCTTACCTGGTACAATAACCAACCTGTGCACTAATTGCCGTTAAAAATCTTCTTGTTGCTATAATGGGTAGCATCGTTGTGATAAATTTTATACATTTTCAGCATTATGCGCGTCGTCCTCGTAAAAAAAAAGAAAGAAGGAATTTTTCATATTTTTTTATTTAGGTTTCGCATTTTTGACACATTTTTGCAATTAAATTTTTTTTTTTGGCTAAAGCGAGAGTTATTCGTAAAATTTTGAAAAAAACGAATTTAAATTTTTTGAGGGAAGGGGGGGGGGCAGGAGGATTTAAACGAAAGACAGTTTCATAAAAGCCAAGTCACATGTGACATCGGATGAGATCAAATTAAGAAAATTAAGAGGGGTCCTGTGAGTGTTTCTGTGTTAAGTTCGGTATGTATCATCAAGAAGTTAATTAGGTTATAGGTTATTTAGATTAGTGTAGTAGTAGTGATTAAAATTTAATTTTATTGATTTTATTTAATTTAATTTGATTTAATTATGTATAGTTAGTTAAATAAATAAATAAATAATACTTTATGGTGAGGGATGCATTTTTTTTAGGTTAGATTTAAAAAAAAACGACTATAATTATAATTCATTTAATCTTTTTAATTCTTCTAATCTATCACTTAACTTCTTACGTCTAGTAATTGGTAAGCTTAAATTTGTATTATTGTTATTTGTAGTAGTGTTATTATTATTTGATTCATCATCATCACTATTTTCATTTGATTTATTTTTATTAATTAAATCATAATAATCACTAAATATTTTTCTTCTTCTAACATTTATAAACCAGTTGGATAATTGTATCTTAGTTAAACCTGTTAACTCTAACAATTCCTTTTTTTCTTGTGGTGTTGGATATGGATTACGTAAATGATTTAATAACCATTTATTTAGTAATTGTACTGATTTTTTAGGTAAATTTGATCTTTTACCAACACTTTCGTTATTACTACTGTTCGTTACTTTTTTAGTAATTTTTTTAGTTGTTTGTATAGAACAATTATTATTACTTGTACTTAATAAATTAATTGTAGCAGCTGCATTTAATAATTGGGTATCTTTTTCATGCATGTATGCAATTGGTGATGGTTGTGGTGATGGTATTGGAGTTGGTATCGATACAATTTTAGTTTCATTATAATATGATGATGGAATTAATTTATTTGAATTCAGTTGGAAAACATAACCATTTGATGGTGGTGATGATGTAGTTTTTGGAATATTATTGTTGTAGATGTTGTTATTATTATTATTACTTGGATATGTTGTTTCTATTGAATCTAGTAATGATTTGATAGATGGTAATATTATTTGTTGCTGTTGAGTATGCATTGTATGAATCATGATGTATATGTGTGTATGTAGTTTTGGGAGGGGATGTGGGTGTTAATATTATCTTATTTGGTTATATATTTGAACAATACAAGAAAAATAATTATAAAATTAAGAAAATATATTATTACACATAAGAATTAAATAATTAAATAAATTATAAAGACTTATATATATAGATTGATTATAAGATATATTTTACTTTTATCATATTGTCGATAAACGGGAGTTTTTTTCTACCTAGTAATATGAAGGTATCATAAACGATGGTAATTAATTAATTATCATTATGGTAAAAATAGGTTGGAATTACGTTTACGTTTTTAACGTATATATGCAATAGTACTTTGAAAAATTGGCTATCTGACACATCTCGTAAAAGTGCAATATTTTTCAGGATTACCTTTTTGTTCAACTAAATTTACAAAGGAAAAAGAAACGAAAAGCGAAAAACCACTCCTAAAATTCAAACAGACTCGCTTCGTTTTCGAAACTGTCTAAGAAATAATTGAAGATACAACTTGTACGAGAAGATTTCGAAAGACACAATTGTAGTTTCAACTCAACTTTACTTACACTTCCCAAAATAACTATTGTAACTTAAAAGAGGTTTTTAGTAAGAAAAGAATATTAGGAAAATGGTTGGGGGTGTTGAAAATTTGTTTATGAAACGAGTTTTTTTGATGGAAGGATGATTCGTTGTTGTTTTGTTTGTTTGTTTGTTTGTTTGTTTGTTTTACGTTTGTTTTTTTGAAATTAAATGGGAAAAAAAGGTGGCGAATTATATTTCGAAAGGTTTTAAGAACGAAAGTAACTAAAATGTTGGACATATTCACCAAAAAAGATCATGCGTATGGCGGCGGGTAATGTCTGTTGATACAGGGGGGGAACAAAAAAAACCCAAAACTACTTAATTTGGGTGAACTTAATTTAATGGTTGGTTGGACAATTTATCACAAGAGGAAATTGTTAAGAGAAAATACTTAGTGTCTATCTATGCAAATATATCGTATTACGAATATAGATAAATTGACCTTCAAGGCGTATAAGTATATATCGCTTAATGATAATTCTTTGCTTGCTTAGTATACATAATTACTTACTAGTTGGATGATTTATTCTATGATATTCTATTTCTGTCTTCTTATTCGTATCTATAATCTTTTTTGTTGATATTTACAATTAATAAGATACACAACGTTGGGAAAGCATTGATATACATTATATTTGGAATTGTTCAAGTAATATCAAGTAGTCACTTACTCACTACCAATACTAATCATTCGTTTCTAATTGTTCTTACTATTCTTGATCTTAGAGGTCTCGTTTCCATTTACATTATTTTACGCATTATTCAGCCTTTCAAAGTATCACCAACAACTCCCTCTATTTCTCTTTCTCCATGTATACGTACATACGATGCCTGATCGATTGAAAGAGCAGTCAACACACACACACACACGCACACACACGCACACCAACTCCAGTTCTTGATTATTCATTCATTCATTCCTACATTCATTCATTCATTCATTCGTGTATACGCGTACGCTTGTACGGACATGTTATACGTAAAAATAAATTTTCATGTAGATATCATTTCCTGGGAAATGCCGTTTAATGAACATTTTTTGAATAAAATCGACCATGGTGATCTGTGTATATGATCTGAAATTTTATTTCAGATCGTTTGTTCGTTCGTTTTAGAGGTTGTAAATATTGTATTATATTTTATTGTGTCTGTTCTTCAAGTTCGTTAAAATGTGATATTTTCTTGTATCATAAACGACTAGGAAGAATCAATACAATTCTTCTATGATTGACACAAATTAACTGTTCGTTTACATTTTTAAGATGTTAATTGACTTACTAATAAATTGCTTGATCTGTGTTTGGTTCCTTAAACGGGAACAGGTGCTTACGGTGAAATGATATGATATAATATGAATTGAATTGATATGAATTGATATGAATTGAATTCAATCGTAAATAAGTATATTCATGGATCATTACATGCATATCATTACGTGTGTGTGTGTATTAAACTAAACACTCGGATGTACTTTGGTACCATGGCAAAGGAGAATGATTATAAAGTTATCGTTACGGCTATTCATCATAGCCCAGTTGATCTTATTTTGAAGCGCGTCGTATTGCTTTTATATTTCTTATATTATTTGTTTATTTGTTTACTTGTTTACTGGTAAATATGCTTATGTATTTTTATTTATTTATTTATTTATTTATTTTATTTATTCAACATTTACATTTTTGCAAAAAATTAAGCATTAATTATATTGTTTTGGTGTAAATAGGTGGTTCATCTTGAACAATGTTTGAATATATAGGTTCATCATATCTTGGTAATGTTAATGTACTTAACATATCTTTGTCTACTAAGAGTATAGGTATTGATAAATTCAAAATTATTCGTTCATTAATGACCTCTTTATTGTGTTGAATTTTTGTGGATTCTAATGAGACTCTAATAATTATTTTATGAGTGATCTTTAAACTTGAAATATTTTCATTTATTGAAGATTTCTCACAATAATATGGTTTAATCAAATTATATCTAAACTTATTTGAAATATTCGTTTGTATATTTTTATCAAAAAAATTTAATGAATTTTTATCAAATATAACTAAATTATCAAATTCAAATTCTTCATAATTTGATAATTTGTAATTAAATTCTTTGTTTATTAATTCAATTTCAGTCTTCTTAAGAAAAAATATTTTATCTAGTGGTTCATATGTAATATAATGCAAATTTGGTATCGATGTATATTGTGCTAAACTTATTGTTAATTTTGAAATATTATAATTTTTAAGATTTTGAAATATTTGTAAATATAAATGAAATTCACAATCTTTTATATTTTTACCAGTGGTTATTTCAATTAATCTTGACGGTAAATAAACCTGATAATTAATTTCATCTTTAAAATTTGGATATTTAAATTTAATTTTTTTAAAACTGTCATTATCAATTATTCTTTCCCAATTACCAACTGTCTTAACGGGTTCATTTTTTAAATAAAAACAATCTACTGGTAATACTCTTTTTATAACAAGTTTTTCTGTTAATATTATTGTGTCACAATTTTTAGGATTTTTTAACGAATCTAAAATCTTAATAAAACTTTCAATTCTATATATAGTAGTACCAAAATAAGAAGTGTTAGTTGATGGGAATTTATTTGTAGCGACATTGAATTTAAATGGAATTTCATATTTTCCTTTTTTTAATTCTAATATTTGATTATTTAAGCTTAAAATTTCTAAATGAATTATGGGAAATTCATAAGCACTTTTACAAGCACTTAATTTTTTTATTCTTGTTCCATTTACTGAATCCTTTGGTTTACTTGGATTGACTAAATAAATATATTCATTTGTAAAACACTTTAAGTGTATTGTAATTGATTTTAAAAATATTGGTGCTTTCTTTTCCTTTATTACAGAAATTATAACTTTCCCAGAAACAAAAACAGTGGAAGGTATTTGATCATTATTATTTGTATTATTAGAAGAAGAATCATTTGCACTACTTTCAAAAAGTGGGTCATTGATATTATTAGTTGGTATTGGTAAATCTTGAAGAAATATTTTTGAACTTTCAGGGTTCAATTGTAATTCTATTGAATAACCTTTTTCTTCATTAATGCTAAAATGTGTATATGGGTTTATATCGGTATCTAATGGACTATAATAGTATAAATATTTTCCTGAATCGTTTTTGATTGTTGTACCACCATTTTTCAATGATTTTAAATTAATCCTTTTTTTCTGTAAATTATCAAAATTTTCCACAGATGATGGTTTATTAGTTTCTTTAATCAATTTAGTTATTAAATTTTTCACTAGTTTCTCTTTAGGAGAATGAGAATTCTTAAACAAATTATAATCATAAGTATTTATAATTGATATTGGTAAAGACATCATCGCTGTACCGTTAAAAAAAAATAGATTTTATAAAAGCCTTTAGTGACAGTAACTATTTTCACTAATCAATACAACAGGATGCACTCCATTCAAATATACATGAGGTATATGTATGTATTAAGAATATATATAATAGTTTTAATTACTTTTAATTGATTCATTATTCGATTTTCATTAATTTTTAAAAGATACGTTTTTGTGTCAATAATCTGATATGAAAAATCAGGCACCCTTTATGCAATGAGATGAAGCATTACGTACACAAGATCTCTCCCACAACTCAAAAGTGTTAACCAGGTACATACATCTAGATACCAACCAACAAATACAACAGCGTATCACTATTAAAATACTAATACACCATCATATTCTTGTATTATCATCAGTGTTTTCCTTTATATTATTATATACATACTAAAACACCATATATATATATACGTCAGTAAGAAATTTGATATACGCACGCTCACATTCGCCATCCTGCCTCTAAACATTTTTATTTTTTTCATTAACAAAATTTTTATTTTTTTTTTTTCAAATGGGTAAGGTTCTCTTACCGCACAACCTCAAAGTCTCGAGCCCAGTTGAGTGAGATAATAATCAGTCATAACCTAATTTTTTGAAAAACTTTTTATGGAGGAGTATGGTTTGAGTGGGCACAAACCTAATTACAATGAGGATATTGTGTTATACAGGAAGGGATATTCATATTCATATTCATGTTAATATATATATATAGACACGTATATATTTTATAAAGTTATTATACTTATAATTATAATTATCTTTTCGTTAATCTGAGTTTCCATTGTATTATATTTGAATAGTTACCCCCTCCCCATTACGTACACTATCATTAATAGATTGATAATATTTAGACATGTCTGGTAAACAAGAATCCCCAATGTTCGGTGCAGATGGCACATCAAATCAATCTTCTGTTACTACTACAGAAGATGTTAGAATTTTAGGTTACGATCCATTAGTATCTCCAGCTTTGTTACAAGTACAAATTCCAGCAACAGAAAAGTGTTTGGAAACTGCTAAGAAAGGTAGAGAAGAATCAATTGAAATTATTTCAGGTAGAGATGATAGAGTATTAGTAATTGTTGGTCCATGTTCTATTCATGATCTAGGTGCTGCTCAAGAATATGCTCAAAAACTAAAGCAATTATCTGATGAATTGAAAGATGATTTAGTTATTGTTATGAGAGCTTATTTAGAAAAACCAAGAACAACTGTTGGTTGGAAAGGTTTAATTAATGATCCTGATGTTAATAACAGTTTCAATATTAATAAAGGTTTACAATCTGCAAGACAATTGTTCGTAAATTTAACTAACATTGGTTTACCAATTGGTTCTGAAATGTTGGATACCATTTCTCCACAATACTTAGCTGATTTATTATCATTCGGTGCTATTGGTGCAAGAACTACTGAATCTCAATTACACAGAGAATTAGCATCTGGTTTATCTTTCCCAATTGGTTTCAAAAATGGTACTGATGGTACTTTAGGTGTTGCTGTCGATGCTTGTAAAGCTGCTTCATTCTCACATCATTTCATGGGTGTAACAAAGCATGGTTTAGCTGCTATTACTACCACAAAAGGTAATGAACATTGTTTCGTCATCTTAAGAGGTGGTAAGAAAGGTACTAATTACGATGCTAAATCTGTTGCTGAAGCAAAGGCTCAATTACCAGAAGGTTCAAATGGTTTAATGATTGATTACTCTCATGGTAATTCTAACAAAGATTTCAGAAATCAACCAAAAGTTAACGATGCCGTTTGTGAACAAATTGCTAATGGTGAAAAATCAATTGTTGGTGTTATGATTGAATCTAACATTAATGAAGGTAACCAATGTATTCCACCAGAAGGTAAATCTGGTTTAGCATACGGTGTTTCTATTACAGATGCTTGTATCAGTTGGGATACTACAGATGATGTCCTAAGAAAGTTAGCTTCAGCTGTAAGACAAAGAAGGGAACATTACAAAAAATAATGAAATTCCTTGAGTTTTGTTCAAAGTAACGCCTGGTAGAAATGAACAAAGTATAATAATGATAATATAAAATTTCTTTAACAACAAACTTTCATTAATCATGAAAGTATTTTAATTTTAACAAGTGTTTATTTATACATAATAAGTTTTTATTCATTTCTTTAATTTATTTAACATATTTTATTAATTGACATTCTTTCAAAAAAATAATTGAAGTAACATATATAAGAGTATACATCATTTAATCAATCCAATATTGATTTAACTAATTTCTATTTAATCATCTTTCTTCCTTATTTGATAGTATCTTTTGAAAATTGGTTATTTTTACACTATATTTTCTAGTCGATGCCTAAGTTGAAAAATTTTTAGAAAGCGATGAGGTGAAAAATTTCAACATAATAAAGAAGAAGATAGAATATAAAATAATGTAATTTATTGTATGTTTATAGTTCATTCATCTATAGACTAGGTTAAAGCCAAAGTAGTGTACATTTATATCTCAGTATTCCAATATGGGTAGAGCTACTTCATCAAATACTAGAAAACAAAGA
Organism: Vanderwaltozyma yarrowii; assembly: GCA_030568135.1. Lineage (NCBI taxonomy): Eukaryota > Fungi > Ascomycota > Saccharomycetes > Saccharomycetales > Saccharomycetaceae > Vanderwaltozyma > Vanderwaltozyma yarrowii. The sequence goes on from JAJLTL010000012.1 coordinate 8,683, forward strand.
CATGATCCTCTGTTAAAAGATCTAGATTCAGCTCAAGGTACTTTAAAAAAAGTTTATAAAAAAAAGAATGCTAGAACTACTGACAATGATGATGAAGAAGAAAGAGAAAAAGGTGATGGTTACATTGATTCCAAGGCTTCAAGAAAGATTTTACAATTAGCTAGGGAACAACAAGATGAAATTGAAGAAGAAGAAGGTTTAGAAGCTGAAAGGGCAGGTAACGTCTCTGCAAGATATAAGCAAATCAACTATGAAGATGAGGATGAAGATGATGATGATGCTTATGATGAAAATATCTCTGATTTTGAACCAGAAGGTGACTATGAAGGAGAAGAAGAAGAAGAATTAGTCGAAATTGATGAAGAAGATGCTGCTATGTTCGAACAGTATTTCAAGAGAGCAGATGACTTTACATCTGATGGTGGTAGCTATAACTTAGCTGATAAAATTATGGCTTCGATTAGAGAAAAAGAAAGTCAAGTTCAAATGCAAGCAGCCACAACCGATGGAGAAGGCGTTGGATCTTCCGGTTTAAGAAATGGTGAAGGTGTTGCTTTACCTGAAAAAGTTATTAGAGCATACACAACAATTGGTTCCATTCTAAAAACTTGGACACATGGTAAATTACCAAAACTTTTTAAAGTTATTCCATCGTTGAAAAATTGGCAAGACGTTTTGTACGTTACAAACCCAGAAGAATGGTCTCCACATGTTGTTTATGAGGCCACTAAACTGTTTGTATCAAACATGCAAGCCAAAGAAGCACAAAAATTCATTAACTTGATTTTACTCGAACGTTTCCGTACTAATATCGAAGATAGTGAAGATCATTCATTAAACTATCATATTTATCGTTCTTTGAAAAAATCTTTATATAAACCAAGTGCATTTTTCAAAGGTTTCTTATTTCCATTAGTAGAAACTGGTTGTAACATCCGTGAAGCTACTATTGCTGGTAGTGTATTAGCAAAGATTTCTATTCCAGCATTACATTCTTCTGCAGCATTAAGTTATTTATTGAGATTACCATTTACACCAGCCACAACAGTATTCATTAAGGTTTTACTGGAAAAGAAATATGCCCTACCATATCAAACTGTTGATGAATGTGTTTATTACTTCATGAGATTCAGAATATTGGATGATGGTAGTAATGGTGATGATGCAACAAGAGTATTACCGGTTGTATGGCATAAAGCTTTCTTAACTTTTGCACAACGTTATAAGAATGATATTACTGAAGATCAAAGAGATTTCTTAATGGAAACAGTCCGTCAAAGAGGACATAAAGATGTCGGTCCAGAAATCAGAAGAGAATTATTAGCTGGTAACAGTAGGGAGTTTGTAGATGCTGCAAATGATGATTTAATGGTTGATGTCAATTAGGTGATATTAGTAATTAGAATTGTTTATAAAATGTATAATAGATTTTTTAAGAAAGTATTTAATTAATAACATTTTCTAAGTATTTGTGAAAATTTTATATTTATGTTATGATTATCAATTTTCATATACTGAATGTTAATGGAAACAAGGAATAATTTATATTATCATATTCCAAGAAAAACAAACAAAAATTTAATATTAATATTAAATTTGGAGCTTAAAATTGTCATATATATATATATATAAATATTTTTAATATCATGAGATTATGTCTTTTAGTTTTTTCTTATTAATATTTTCTTGCCTTAATATTAAAAAATTTAGAAGATTAGATGAGATTTCTCAATCGAAAGGTGAGTTGCTAAATGCATTATATATATATATATATATAAATCATTGGGTACCCTAGATATGTTTATTTACCTAGAAAATGTCATATAATGATTTCCAACATAAAAACTTCTCCTAATGAAGTCATAAAAGTAGAAAATAAGAATGCCATCACTTATTACACAAGCATTGAATGCACATAATCGTTGAAGTACCTAAATGCGGTATTTACCACTAACAATTCTATATGACAAAAAATTGATATATTAGTTTTGATAAATGAATAGAAATCGAGGTTATAATGCAGGGAAAAGTTTTATAATAAAAAAGGTTAGAACTAAACCGAATAACATAAAAAAAGCCACTGCTATATAGAACAAATACCCCAATTTAGTTTTATCATATGACCTTAGTTTTGAACTAATATCAGTTAAGCTTCTTGATGCTACTTGTACACCAATTTCTGCTGCACCTAGTACGTTTTTATCTTCATCCAATGCATTTTGGAAAGCAGTTGCACCTTGTTTCAAACTGGAAACTAATTTAGTCATATCTTCTATTAAACTTTGTTGCATATTTTCATTATCTTCAATTTGTTTCTCTGCTGATTCATCTTCATCTCTAAAATTGGTTGAATTATCATTACGTTTTCCTAATAATCTTTTTCTAAGTTCCATTAAACCCTCATCTTCATCCACTGTAGTTTTCTCATCTGTGATTAATTCAACTGAATTATTATCATCACTAAGAGTACTTAATGGTCGTTGTTTGTCAAAATCTATGCTATATCTTCTTTTTTTGTTTTCTAACTGTAAACGTTGATAAGTATCATTCATTATAGATAGAGTATCATGCTTGACAGTTGAAGAAGTGAATTGAATCTCACTATAATTCTTTTGAAAATTTCCTATAACTTCTGTTGAGAATTCTTCATCTGAAAAAATATTTGACCTTAATTTATCAATATTTTTTTCTAATTTTGTGCTTAATAAATAATTTAAGAATGGATCATTTTCTTCGTCAATTTCGCTAGCTAGTTGGAACAAACTTTCTTTTATTACATCAGACATGATGATATTATTTTAATTCTTACGCTTAGTTTTGTAGAAACTACCAATACCATGTTCTTTCTAGTAAAAAAAAATAAGTATATATTTCTTTATGTTTTTTCAAATTAGTATTTCAAAAATTCAATTTACCTGAATTTTTAATCTCATCGATTTATCTGGCCACGCGTAATAATTATAGAGCAGGTAAATGTTAATGATAATCATAATTAAGGTGATTGATTCTAAATATCAGGAAGATACTATAGACGTTAATCACGACTCACTTCTATATTCAATAATAGTTTTGCGAACATTTTGTAAACTTATTATTTGCAAAGTTATTCCTTGAGTTGACCCAGAACAATACCGTAGGATATTTTTAAGCATATTGAAAAATAGAAGTGACAAATTTATAATAAGATAACTTGAATTATAATATATCTATATATATACATGATTGAGTAAACAAATATTTACGCTAATAATATGAATATGAAATAACAATTAAATTACTGAGAATATTATTCTTTAACAACACGGTTTTTATCAGAATACCTATCGCTGTTAGTATTTGATGAGAACGAAATATAAAATAAAATAATAAAACTGCATCTTTCTATTGAATGTTTTTTTTGTGTATTTTTGAAGTATATCTAATTATGCTAAGGTTACAACGATACAGTTTTAATTTATTTTTAGTTTTAATTTAATAATTCTTTAATTTTTGGTTCTAAATCTTTTGGATTCACTAATGAAGAATATCTTTCCACAACGTTACCATTTTTATCAATTAGAAATTTTTCAAAATTCCATTTAATACCTTTCAGGCCTAAACTACCTAACTTTTCTTCTTTTAAATATTTATAAACTGGATCAGCATTGATACCATTAACATCAATTTTTTGTAAGATTGGGAATGATACACCAAAATTTAACACACAAAATCTTCCAATTTCTTCAACCGTACCTGGTTCTTGATGCCCGAACTGATTACATGGGAATGCTAATATAATAAAATCTTTATTTTTATATTTTTTGTATAAATTTTCCAATTCTTTATATTGTGGAGTGAAACCACATTTTGATGCAACATTTACAACTAATACAACCTTACCAGATAGGGTTTTTTTGAAAGAATATAATTCATTTTTACTATCATTTGGTGATAGTGAATAAAATGGTGATATTGTTGAAGCCATTATCTTATTATTTTGAAATCTAATTGAGCTATATTGCAGTGATCGTTTTATATAAGTACCAAACATACCAATATGTATAATGGATAGAGAGAAAGAGTGAGTGAGTGAGTGAGTATATATATATCTATATATCAGTACAAATGCAAATACAAATGCAAATACAAAAATGCAAATACAAACGCAAATGCAAATGCAAATGCAAATGCAAATGCAAATGCAAATGCAAATGTAAATGTAAATGTAAATGCAAATCAGAATAAGAATAAAGAAATCTTAAATTGTTTCTACAGAGTTTTAAACAAGATGACAAATATCTCATCATCTATAGGCTAATAGTATGCTACCAATGGTTAGTTCACCTGGTACTTAAAAAAGAAAGAGGTTTTAAAAAGCCGATTACTTGCAATGCATCTTGTAGTGCACTGCGAGAATGAAACGAATCTGGATAGTGATTTATTTTAGGAGGGACAAGAAAGGCGATGTGATTTCTTCCTATTTCTCACGGTTATTATTATAGATATTACGAAAACTAAAATTCCTCATTGGTATTATTAATAAATGCCTGTAGCAGGAGTAGCAATAGTTCCCAATACCGCTGTCCATGGCTAACCGTTCACGGTTAGGTAACAATCAAATTAGAACAAATAAGACTAGGCAACGGTAATAATAATAATGGTGATGCTCATCGTGACCTTCCACAGTGAGAAACAAAAAGAAAGAAATATCGAAAAAGGTTACTTTTCGAAACAAACAAAAAAATACCATTTCTAGTTTCCTACTGTTCTTTCTTGGTAAATTAAAAATATTTAAACACGTTTCGAAATGGTAAATAAGCAAAAAAATACAAAAATTGATTTCGAAAAAAAAATAAAAATAAAAATAAAATAAAATAAAAATCCTCCGCTTCTTTCTTAGTGACTAAATTCATCTCATCATTGGTACTTTATATTACTTTTACTTATTATTTTTCGTTCAGTATAATACGGTACGGTGCAGTACAGTAACCTAGCTCTCATTCTTTCAAACAAGTTACTTGCTTATCCATTACTAAACTGCATTTCATGACTTGATTGTCTGTACAGTAGTACCAAGGTCTCTCTTTCCTCTTTGTCAGCGTTGGGTTAATATACACATCCAGCCATTTTCTTTTTATGTGTAGTAAAAAAAAAAATAGTAACCAGATTTTGCGGTTGAATTTTATTGGCATGTGACTAGTAATCACATGAATAAGTAGTATATATCTATATAAATCTATATATATCTACTGTATATATATTATATAGAGATCAAACACTCTTGCTGGATTTTGACAATAAAGGGGAACGAACACTAGCTATTTATTGGAATATAATGGCTGTTTTATACATGGTAACATATCTATTTTGGATTTTTCTTTCTTTTCACTATTTCGATATTAATCTATATTTATATTTATATTTAGATCTAAGTTTGTTGTTGAGCAGTAATTACACTCATGCATTTGAATTCATTAGAGTAAGTGGATTTCCATAAACGGACTTTACCATCTCCACCTGCACTACTTAATATAGTACCAGTTAAATTCCATGATACTGACCATACTTCTTCTCCTCCATGATCTCCATGTTCACTTAATAATTCTATCGTTAATGGCGAATTTAATAAACTAGCACTGCTACTTCCTAATGATCTTTTACCTCCACCAGTAGAAGATGGTGTTCCTTCACGTATTTCGGCATCATTACCATTATTACTCGTACTGAAATCACTATTAGTATTATTATTATTATTATTTCCAGTAATATTATTACTATTAGTAGCTGGTATTGTCGCATTTACCAATGGTTCATTCCCACTTGCATTGCTACTACCACTACTATCATTATTATCAGTCACTTCATTCTCAGTAATCTTGAAAATACGTACTTTACCATCTTTACAACCTGTTGCAACTAATTGATACCATCTACCGATAGATGGAGCCCAACTCACACTTCTAATTAATCCTCCATGTCCAATCATCTTACCTGCAACGTATAACTTATTATCTTCAGAACTTCTTTGATATATCATTGCTTGATCTAAGACACATACTGCAAGTTTTTCTGGTTGAAATTTTGATGGACACCATGATATACAAAAATCACTTTGTAAATGACTTGCTGGTGGAACATTTAATACTTTTACAGTAGAGGTCAAAGTCCAAGATCTTAAATCAGATGGTTCTAATGCATCATATATCCTTAGTACACCATCATTACCAATTGTAGCTATTCTTAATCCTAAATGTGATGGTGCAAACTTAACACTGTACAATGATCCCTTAGAATCGTTTAAAGTACATAGCTTTGTCCAACGACGTCCTGAACATTCTTCTTGATCGGGATTCTCTTCCCATATTCTAATTGTTTTATCATATGAGGCAGTAGCGATAATACGTCCATATTCTGGACTCGCCCAATCAATAGAAACAATACTACTATCATGTGCTTTCCATGAATCGCTTAAAATCCAATCGTTTGTATCCTTAGATAATCGGAATACTTTAACATGTTGATCAGATGAACATGTGGCCAAATGACGACCATAAAAATCATACGCAACATCATGCACTAAATCTTCATGTCCGCTATCGAAAGGTCTCATCTTATATCTTAATTCTTATATATGATATTTTCTAATCGGAACCAAATAATATATTAATACCAATTACTTCTATTAGATATACCTGTATACCCATACACTGGATTGCTCTAATTTAATTAACCTTTCAATTAACAAAATCCTATTCTATATGTTTTTCAGAATGTTTCAGATATCCACATGTATTTTCTTGGAAGGCTTTACTTTTACGTTTTAAGACTTTTTGAAAAACTACTTTAAATTTAGAATATGAAGAAAAATATTAATTTATGTATATATGATATTAACGTAACTTATTCAAGAACGCATGATTTGGATCGACTATATCTAGGTATAGAAACAACGATTGTATCAACTGACAATGTTTAAATTAGTGTTAGCTGTACTAGCGTTAAGTCTCATTTATTTGTGTCAAAGAGGTTCTGTCATACTTGTATCGACTGGTTTCGGTATAATTGGTTATGTTGTAACTGATTGGTTAATTCCAAGATGTGGACCTTCCTTTATCAAGATAGGTTTATTTGGTAAGGATTTAAGTAAACCTGGTAAGCCAATCATTCCAGAAACTATTGGTGCAGTAGCTGCTACTGTTTACATTTTTACAATGTTATTCTGCATCCCATTTATTTTTTATAAAGATATGGTAGTCACAACTTCAGGGGGTGGTCATCGTGACATATCTATTGCTGAATCATCACACAGTTTAAATGGGTCTTTTTTCCCACATAATAAACTTTCTGAATTTTTAAGTAGTTTATTATGTTTAGAAACCACGGTAATGATCGGTATTGCTGATGATTTATTTGATTTACGTTGGAGACACAAGTTTTTTTTACCAGCTATCGCAGCTATTCCATTATTAATTGTATACTATGTTGATTTTGGTGTTACTTATGTATTGATTCCATCGTTTATGCAACATTGGTTTAATGACAAGACAAACGTTAATTTAGGTTCACTATATTATGTTTATATGGGAGCAATGAGTATTTTTTGTCCTAACTCTATTAATATTCTAGCCGGTGTTAATGGGTTAGAAGTTGGCCAGAGTATTATATTGGGTGTTTTAGCATTGCTGAATGATTTGTTATACTTAACTATTGGTCCAGAGGTTTCTCACGAATCACATACACTATCAGTTATCTTAATACTTCCATTTGTTGGTGTTTCATATGCCTTATGGAAATGGAATAAATGGCCTGCAAGAGTATTCGTTGGTGATACATATTGCTATTTTGCCGGTATGGTTTTTGCAGTTGTTGGTATATTAGGTCACTTTTCAAAGACTATGTTATTGATCTTTATTCCTCAAATTTTAAATTTTATATATTCATGCCCCCAATTATTCCATATTGTACCATGTCCAAGACATAGGTTACCAAAATTTAATGAAAAAGACGGCTTATTATATCCATCAAGAGCTAATTTAGTTGATGAGCCACCAAAGAAATTTTTCATTCCAATATTAAAATTTTTGTATTTCACAAAGTTAATTCACTTAGAATTTGTTGATGAAAAGAAAAAAACTACTATTAAGACATGCACAAATATGACATTAATTAACTTAATTTTAGTGTGGTTTGGCCCAATGAGAGAAGATAAATTATGTAACAAGATTTTACAACTCCAATTCCTAGTAGGTATAGTCGCAATCATAACAAGACATCTAATAGGAACCTTATTATTTGGTACAGATAATCTCCATCCAATTGTTATTTAACCGAAATAGATAATAATATATATAGTATAAACACAAACACAAATAGATAGATAGATGTCAAGTATACTTAACTAAAGGGACATGTGTGTTTTCACAGTTCTACATTATTTGTACCCATATAAACCAATTAAACTGAACCTGTTCAGGATAATATTTTTCAGCTAGCACTAAAATAACACAAATATTGCTATTATAATAACAATCAATCTTTCTAATTTGATTTATTATTAGAATATGCTATATATTTTCATTTTTTACTGAAGTTAATTGCCTGGGTAGCAAAAAGCGGTGCTTAAACCCTTAAAATATTAAACGCACCGAAAATATATAAAAGTTAAGAAAGTTTAATGAACAAATCTGTTATTAAGAACGTATTTAGGTAAGTAATTGAGTTAGTTGCAAAATTATTCTTTGTAGTTGCTATAATAATAAGATCTAGAACAAGGAGTCTATTCAGAAGTTTGGTTATATACGATGTCTTCAACTACACAGAATAACAACCATGCCACCGACAGAGACAGGGTGGATAATAAAAAACTGATAACACGACACCTCCTATACACGATAAGTACAATATGTTTAGGGGCATTGCAATTTGGTTATCATATGGCAGAATTGAATGCTCCACAACAGGTTATGTCTTGTTCTGAGTTTACTTCCACGTCAAGGAATGAAGATTTACCGTATTCTGATACTTGGCTAGGTAGACATGGACTAGAGCAATGTATACCTTTAGATAATTCTCAAATAGGTACCATCACCTCTATTTTTAGTATCGGTGGGTTAATTGGTTCTTATATAGCAAGTACGATATCGAACAGGTATGGGAGAAAGAAATCTTTGATGTTTGCTAACTTTATTAATCTTATGGGGTCATGGCTTTTATTTAGGAGCAATAGTTATGTCTTATTAATTATCGGTAGAACAATTGCTGGGTTAGGTAGTGGTATATTACTAGTGAATGCACCATTGTTTATTAATGAAGTTACTCCTCTACAGTTGAAAGGGTTAATGGGTTCAATGAGTCAAGTATCAATTAACGTTGGTATTTTGTTAACTCAATTTATAGCTTTATTTTTTGCGAATTCATATCAATGGAGATGGATTCTATTCGGTGGTTGGGCCATATCATTAATAAATTTTATTCTATTGTTCAAGGTTATGGAATCACCAAAATGGTTGATAATTAATCACGATTTAACTAACGCAGAATTATCATTATTTAAGTTGCGCCAAAATTCTAGTATAGTAAAACAAGATATTGAAGATATTCAAAAAGAATTGAGTATGAGTGAATTAAGCTCTACCTACGATTCATTAGAACCAAATAACACTACCAATACACATAAGTCACCATCATTATGGCAATACATTACTAAGAAAACTTATTCTAAACCACGTAATGTCATCACCATGATTTTAATGGGTCAACAGTTTTGCGGTATAAATTCAATTATATTCTATGGTGTTAAAGTTATAAGTAATTTAACTCCACATTGGGCTATTCATATTAATTTTGCGATATCAATTTTGAATTTAATAATGACATTGGGTGCATCAATGATTATCGATAAAAAGGGACGTAAACCTTTACTACTTACTTCAACCGCATGTTTATCATTTTCGGCTCTATTAATAAGTATTGGTATCACGAAAAATTTAATAGTATTATTAGTGATTTCATTATTTACGTATATTGCAGCATTTGCTATAGGGGTTGGCCCAATTCCATTTTTAATCATATCAGAATTATCGAATGCAAATGATTCTGTTATTGCCCAAAGTTATGGTACGATATGTAACTGGATAGCTACCTTTATAGTAGGCTATTGTTTCCCGGTACTGCATGATTTAGCAGGTGGGTATGTTTACATGCTATTTGCCGCATTTGGCGCATTTTTCACTTTCTATATCTTTAAAAGAGTACCAGAAACAAAGGGTAAAATTAGTTATACCCAAATATGGGCTGACTATTAGAATCAGACTTATTAACTTATTTAAACATTATTTCTCTCATCAACATAAATTTAGACATTAAATGAATACATATAAATAAATTATATATACGCTATATCCATAAAATAACGTGCATCATGACTCACCCTACCCTATATATTAGATAAATCGTACGATTTTTGGGAGGTACAATATTACTAACAAACAACTGAATAGAAAAATTACATAAATGAAAGACATTTAAAATTCATATAACAATGATCTTGACCTTTTTCATTTAAAGATAATATTATAAATTACTCTAAGTTACTAAAGTAAAAAAAAATATATCCTTCATAAAACCTAGTTCTTTACAATCCATGTTCCTAATTTAATCTTAGTAATATACTTATCAAGTACCTGATATACAAGCCAGTTACCATCCCAGCAACCCATTCAGTGCATTACTCTTACACTTACCTAACAGCCTTCCTTAAGCACCGAAACAAGTAATCTCATCTCGCTCTATCTTTGTTTTCTCGCGAGTGTGTATCCGCATGTTGCATCAAATCCTTTAAATTGTTAAACAATGATGAACTTTAAGTGCATACATCTAATAACAGACATAAGTACAGTTATTGCGAATATATCTGGAAATATACAATGCCGTAAACCAAATTGGCATATATTACTTTAAGTTCCATTAAAGCTAGGATAAGGGAGGTGAGGCCTTAGTTTGTTAACAGAATAGCACCGTGTGTATGTGTATCTTGACTGACTAGATAGATACATTTACAAGGTGCTGATACTTGTAACTATTTATTCATACTTCTACTTTTACTGCGTAAGCTTAGTCATTTGATGCAAGATTACTAAATATATAAAAATGTATATAAGAATTCGTGTTTATCTTCAATCAGTCGTATATCTTTTTTTGCCTTTGATAATTCGCAATAGAAAATAGGCAATTGACAAATAGTCTACTCGATCATACTTCAAAAAGGTTAATACATTAACTTTACATATTGATTTAGTTGCAATATATCAATTATAGTTACTGAATTGAATTAAATAGGAATGATCGATAATCATAATTCAAGAAATTTTACAGGATGTTGGGCTTGCAGATTTAAAAAACGCAAGTGTGACGAAATAAAACCAACATGTTCATTGTGTTTAAGACATGGTGACAAATGTTCTTTTGATGTGAGATTAGTTTGGCTAGATAACAATATTTACAAAATTAATAAAGAAGTCAAAATGACTGCACTTTCAATATCAAAACACTCCTGTTGTAAAAAAAAGTTTTCATACAATAATAATAGAATTTCAAAACAAAAATTTAAGAAAATGATCAATTTTAGAACTGGCTCAAAGAATGAACAGAATAATACCAATAACAATGGTTCGATAAAAAATGATGATCAAAATGATGGTAATAATAATAAAAATAATAAAAGGAATGGTACTGAAAATTTTACCATTAGTATACGGAGGTTGAAGATTTATGATAACACTGTAGAATCTGTTTATGGTTCAGGTCCTGACGTAAACTATAATCAAAAAGTTGTGGACAAAGTATTAGATAAATTATTAAACAATTTAGATAACGACACATTAAACAATAACGGATCTCTTGTTCAACAAGGTCCGTTTATATCGTTCCCATGTATTACTATCAATCCTATAAATTGGAATACAAGATATAATTCTGAGAATAGTGTCAGTGCTAATAATAAAATATCTTTAGAAGTGAAAGAGGAAACTAAAAAATCAAAAAAAATCATAAGTGATTTTGTTGAAAATAGTTTATATGAAGTAATATGGTTAAATTGTAAAAATGATATGATTATTAATAGATTGGAGTATTCTACTTGGTTCCTGTGTCATATAAAAGAACAATTATTAAATGACGATAAATTGTTTATTCTACTACAAAATTTAATTAATTCAAATGATATTTGCATAATAAAGGAATTAAATAAGATAAATTTCTCTTATGCTGAATCAAAAGCAATTCTATTTACAATTCTAGCAATAAAATATAATAACAATATGCAAGTGACTGATGCATTATTGAAAGAATTTGAAGATTGGATTTTACAAATCCATACGATAATATCTTCTTCAATGCTTCCAATAATTAATTTCATAATCAGACATTCAATGAATTTAAAAATATTAAACCACTGCTATAAAATATTAAACGACACATCTTCAAATGTATCATTATACAGAACCAACGGAGAATCAACTACTTTTCAGATTGCAGGTCATGATGAAATAAAATATCAACTAATATTCCATGTAACTGAAAAATTAACAGAGAAATGGATGGACAAAGTTTTACAACAGCTCGCCACATCCGAGGACACTACCCATTCTTGTTCACAGATGAATTATTGGCAATTACAATTGAAAGTTAACGAACAAGCGCCTTACTATAATCATTATTAATTTCTAAAGAATTTATTTACTGGAATCTAGCCGATCCACAATATGTTTAATATATAATTCTACATAGACAATTAAAACAATAATAAAGCAATTATACCATTTTATTTTGAATGTACTTTCATTATTTTATGTTATTTGACTTCATAATAGATTGAGTTTAATAAAAGAGTTGGGACCTAGGATTTTATTTAAAGATTCCTTTTTGTCTTTTCTTTGAACAAACGTAATTTCGATATCTGACACTCTCGCTATTTTGAAGAAGCGCTTATGAAAAAATTGTAAAATCGCTAGTCATCGAAAATATCTGAAAGGTTAATTATTAAATTATGTATATATTTAAATGTGCGATAATAGTTATGTGAAGTGATAGTACCTCCAATCAGATATTATAGGTCGTATCATATACCGTTGCTATTTATTGAAGTTAATAATATTATGCTATTTATAACGGTTTTACTATAAAACATAACAACTGAACGAACATCATCTTTTTGCGGGCTAATTCCATTAATAGATCAATAAAAACCATGACAATTATAACTGCAGAAACCACCAAGGTTAACCCTAATATTACTAAAACACACAATACAATGAATTCAAATGAAAACATTGCTGGTAAGCCTAAGAAGAAAAGGTCTAAGACTCATGTAGCATGTATCAACTGTTCGAAATGGCATGTTTCTTGCGAGATTAAAAGACCATGTACAAGATGTGTTAACAAAGGTTTAGGTGATACTTGTGTTGATGCACCAAGAAAGAGAAGTAAATATCTAGAAGGTGTACCTGATACTGAGCTTGTTCATCCTTTGAGAAGAAGAAGAAGAAAAGAGAAAGATGAACAGCCTATTCTATCAGTATTACAACAAAATCAACAAACACAATCACAAGGGTTTCAAAATAATTTTATTTCAAATGGACATTTTTTATCAAATGCTACAGATTCTGGATATTTAATGATACCAAGTGGTGGTAATAATAATAGTAATCATCATCATCATCCAAATGGATCATTATATTCTAATTTTTATGACAATAATAGTAATAATAATCCTTATATGAATGGATCAGGTAAGAATAACAATAGAATATCATATCCTAATATTATAAACAATAATTCCACAAGTCCTCAGAATATGGATTCTTCTTCTAATATGATAATACGTAAACAACAACAACAGCAACAACAATCTATGTTAGCTAATGCACCAACACATCCATATCCATCATCAACAGATAGTTGTTATAATGGATTATTAGGACCACAAACTAATGAAATTTTATCATCTGATATTAATTTATTTGTTAATCATTATCAATTAGTACCTGTGGCAAATGAAACTAATTTAAATTTTAAAAGAATGTCTATTATAAATGATGATGGTAATGAAAATGTAGATTCCACTTCTGCAGGTAGTACTAGTAGTACTAGTGCTAGTACTAGTACTACTATTGCTGAAGAAAAAAATGGTAGTACGAATGGTAGTAATAGTAGTGAAGATAAAGGGTATACACATTGGGATCCTATATTAAATCAATTTTATCTTAATAATAAGACATTAATGTTTCCTGAAATATTATCGCAAATAAGTAAAATCAAGAGTGTTAAAAGTAATGAAGATGATTGTCATTTAATTTCATTATCATTAAATTGTGAAAGTTCATCTGATGGAATTATAACATATAATAATAATGATTTATGGGAACATTCATTAAGATATTCCAAACCAATTGAAATATATACATTAATCAATAAGCCATTTTCACATACGCCTGGATTTCATCATTTATTTAATTATTTAAGGAAACGTTTCAGTAAAGAGAAATTAATTAAGATATCAAAAGAATTATCTGAATTTCGTCCTATTTTCATTGCATGTTCAATGACATTAACAGAAGAAGATATGATATTTATGGAACAATGTTATCAACGAACATTATTAGAGTATGCGAAATTTATTAAACAAATAGGTACACCGACCTGTATATGGCGACGTAATGGACAAATATCATTAATAAATGAAGAATTTGAAATATTAACAGGATGGACGTATAAAGAATTATTAAATAAGATGTCATTTATTGTTGAGATAATGGATGATGATACAGTGCTTGAATATTTTGAAACATTTTCTAAAATCGCGTATAAAGATTATAAAGGATCTGAAATAATGAAGAAATGTAGGATCATGTCACCTATAGAAGGAGTATATATTGATTGTCATTGTATATGGACATTACGAAGAGATGTATCTGGATTGCCATTAATGGTTATAGCCAATTTCATGCCCTCATTGCACTAGAATAGATGTTATAGAGATTATAGATAGAGATTATAGATAGAGATTATAGATAGATATTATACACATACACATACACATACACATACACATACACATACAAACATCACATGCATATACACATACATCACATGCATATATATATATATATATATATATAATAGCATGTGATCATAGTTCGGCGGTTAACTTTCATCATGGCACAATACAAAATACATTAATACATTAATACAAAATACAACACAACAACAGTGATCTCGATCGGGGGGAGTAACTGAACGCGATTCAATTGGCTGGCGGAGGGAGCGGTGTCTGATCCGATCTGTGCTGCGGTTTGTCTGTCTGTCTGTGAGTGTGTGGCCACAGACGCGGGGGGAGGAACAACCAACAACAGCGAAAAGGTTTTTCTTCTTCTGATTTGTTGGGAAAAGCGAAGAGAAGTGTAGAGAAGTGGAGAGAAGCGAAGTGGAAAGGCAACAAGAACACCACACACCACACACCACAGAGAGAGAAATATATTGGAGACGGACGGTGTATCTCCAATGTGAAGAAAGTAAATTTTATTTCAATTTGTTTTTCTTGGTGGGAGGCAGAGAGGTGCGATAGCACTTTTTGCCTGTCAACTTTTCTCATGGGATGGGATGGGATGGGATATGTATCTTATAAATTATTATTATTAATAGAATATATTATGAGATATACTTTTATAAGATGTTTAAAGGATTTTCCTTTATATTTCGTATTCTAAGTTGTAAGTTGTAAGTTGTAAGTTGTAAGTTATATATATACATATACATATATAATACTCTACTATAGTATATTGTATTGTATTAACACATATTGATAGATATAGATAACTAGAACATATTCAGATACATACTACTACTCCCACCTTTTTTTTATTATCCTATACTATATTCAGTCATTCATTCATTTAGATTACTATCTCCCGCCCCCCATAATAATAATAATATTTTCTCACTATGTTTAGATTAGCTCAGCAAAGTCAAATTATTAAAGGTAGATTACCAAATCAGTTTGTTTCAGCTTCAACAAGAAATTCATTTAATCATTCTATTAGATTTAATAGCGCTGTTTCATTAGAAAGACAAGATCAATCAAATAATTCAAATAATACTTCAAATAATGTTTTAGATAATAATAAAGTTAATGTAGCTGCTGATAGAGTACGTTATTTGAAAAATCAATTAAATGCTACTTCAACTACTTCTTCAAATATACAACGTCAATATAATAAAAATAATAAAAAACAATACAATAATAATAATAATAATAACAACTATAACAATAACAATAACAATAACAACAACAACTATAACAATAACAACAATAATTCTGTTAATGTCGATTCTCCATGGTATAATCAAGTTGTTGCATTCGATGAATGCGTTTCACAAACTTTATATATGTCACAAACTCCAAAATTAAAATCAATGAAAGATTCAATGGTACATCCAAGTCCAAACTCAAATCATCTGTTTTGGGATTCAATAAATAAAGCAATGAAATTATATCACGATTTAGTAGAAAATAATGCACCAGAATTAAATTCAACTAGATCTTCAAAATTAGTACATCTTTTACATAATGGTTTAAGAGCAAATAGAAATCAATTAACAAGAATGAATAAAAAACCAGATTATGATTCACAATCTTTTCATAAAGAAATGACAAATTATTTATGCCAATCTTTAAGAGAAATTTCACAAGATACATTAAATGGTAAAATTCAATTAAATGAATATGGTGCAATGCATTTAATAACTGCTTTTAAAGAATTATTATTATTTGAAGAATCTGTTAATATTTGGAAAAATGCTATTAATGAAAATTCAAATAAATATACAATAAAAGTTTTCTTAAATCCAAGAGTTGTTGGTGTCATTTTACCAATATTATATGATAATGGTGTTTCATATGATGATATTCAAGCTTTATATGAAAAATCTTCTTCAATGATTGATTATTTCCATCCAAATTTATCTGTTGGTATGATTAGAGCTTCATTATCGGCAGGTCAAATTGATATGGCATTAAAATTATTTTCAAAATTATGTGAAGAATCAACTGAAACAAAATATGGTTATTTAATTGAAACTCATTTATCCTTTATTGGTGAATGTAAAGATTTAAACGTTGCACAAACTTTTTTCGATAAAGCTTTAAATAATGAAATGCCATATAAAATTGATTTACAAGTTTCATATGTAAAATCTTTCTTAAAAAATATTTGGTTAGAAACAAATGATATTAATAAAGTTTATGAAATTTGGTATAAATCTTCTGTTCATTATGGTAGAAATGTAAATCATGGTATTTCATCATCATTAAATGATACTTTTTTCGAAATTTTTTTCCAAAATTATTCAATAAATAAAATTGAAGGTTTCCAATCTTTACAAAATATTATTCAAACTTATAATACAATTAAACCAATTGATGAACCTTTTTTTAATATTATTTTAACAAAATGTACCGTTTGGCGTGATAGAGATATTATCGATTATATCGATAATGCTTATGATTTATATCATATCCCAAGAACTATTGTAGCTTATAGAATTTTATTAAAATCAATGGGTTCAGTTGATAACGCTACTGATGAAGAAATTATTTCAAGATGGATTAATTTAGTCGTTAAATCTGATAATATTGGTCAACATTTTATTGCAAATGCTGATTGGGCCGCATTAAGAGATGCTACTATTACTTGGACTCAAAATAAAGAAACAACAAGTCGTATACCAAAATCTACACCATCTCCAATAAATTTATCTTCATCAACAAATTTATTAAATTCAACAAATAATGATGAATTAGATTTATCACATCCTGCCGTACAAGCTGCAAATGCTTCTGGTGCATTTGATGATTTTTCACATGATGAAGAAATTTTAAATAAAAATTCACAAAATAATAATAACAGTAACGTTAACTACAATGATAGGGTTGATCTTTACTTAAAGATCGTTAAACGTTATTCAATCTTTTGTCGTGATTCAAGACAATTATCAAGATTAACTTCTGGTACAGCTGTTAAATATGGTGTTTTACAAAGAGCATTATATAAATTTCAAAATATTGATGTAAGTGGTATCCCAGTTCCTGAATTACATAATTTGAAAGCCTCTTCTCAATAAATAAATTAAAAAAAATTAAAAATTATAAAAATACCAAAATAATTCATTATAACATCAAGAATACTCAAATAGATAAACATTCCGTTTCTTGATTTATGCTTTTCCTTTTTTTTTTTTTCTCCCTCCCATATTCATACAATTTTTTTTTTCATAAAAAAAAATTCTAATTGATAGACTTCGAAAGGTAAATTATCACTTTCCACTTAACATTTCTCAAATAATAATTTTATCATATTCATTTCATTATATTCCAATTTTTAAATCATTTATATACTTTATATAAACATTCTTAAATAATTATTCATTTTAAATTATGAAAAATTTAAATATCAAATTAAATATCTTTAAAAAAAAATGCGAATGCATTTACTAATATTTAGTACTTTTAATTGATTGGTATTCTACTTTCTTAATACCTTCTTTCACTTTTTGTTCCAACAAATCAATACTCAAAATAATATCTTTTTCGTCCTTACCTTCTATCAAAAGGAATAATTTAGGTTCATCTTTATCTGTTGTAGGCTTACTTCCTTCTGCATAGAACTTACCTCTAGTGGTAATACTACATCCGGTTTCATGTTTAATAAACATTAATGTGGTATTTTTTGTAGCTTCCCATCTCACTAACTGTGGTAAATCGTTAACATTAACTTTAGCACTATATGTAATGACACCATCTGGATTATTATCACGATTAATAGTAAATTGTAACTTCGGTACTTGTATTTCTTCTGAATTAATATCACCTTCAGAAATGTTACTTCCTTCCGTTTTAAATTCATTCTTACCTTCTACGGAATTCTTACCTTCAATTTGACGTTTTTCTTCCATTTGTTTCTCTTCTCTTTTAACATCCAAATTATCTAAACCTTTACCACCGAATCCTTTAGATAATTTATATTTACCTTCTTTTAATCCAGATTCAAATTTTAAACTCATTTCCTTTAATTTATTTATCATCATAGCGTCATGTTTATCCAATTCCTTTTGACGTATAGCCTTGTTTATAATATATGCAGCTGACATTTCTTCAGACAAAAGTAAAGTTATTGCATCACCTTTATGTGTACCACGAGCAGTTCTACCTGTCGTATGAACATATTGTGCAAATGTTTTGACCGCATTATATATAATAACAAGGGATACCTCAGGAACATTCAAACCACGAGATAAAACTTCAGTGCAAAGTAAAATACTGTTTTTTGTTTTTTTAAACTTTTCTAAATTCATTATTCTTTCTTGATAAGGTTTACCTGCATGTATAACAAATGTTTCAATGCCATTCTTTTCTAATCTTGTGTATAGCATATCACATATTTGTTGACTAGAAACAAAAATGATAACTTTGTTGTCATCTGTTTCGTTATTAATATCCTCAGAAATTGTTTCACCTGATTCAAAGTCCTTATCATCACCATCAATCAATTGAGAATCTTTGAACTCATCAAGAGTGTTAATTAATTTGTTAAATTTTTCGTTTTCATCGGAACATATTTCAAACCTTTGATTGACATTTTCATTTACCATGTTATCTGAATTTATTGTAATTGACAAAGGTGTTTGTAAAACCCTTGTAGCAAAACTCTTAAGCTTATTTGGAAATGTCGCACTGAATAAAACACATTGTTTATCCGGCCTTACTGTTTTCATGATTTGTGTAATTTGGGGTTCAAAACCCATGTCGAATAACCTATCTGCTTCATCCATAACCACAAATGTTATTCTTTTGGTGCTTACTAGTTTCCCTGTATTTAAAGTTAAAAGATCAATGAATCTACCAGGCGTTGCAACAACTATCTCTACACCTCTTTTGATGCTATCTATCTGTCTCTTAAGCTCAGAACCACCGGTACAACAAATAGATCTTATAGATCGATCATCTTCTGTAAATTTCTGCACTTCTTCGTTGATTTGTAATGCTAGTTCTCGTGTTGGTGCCAATATCAATCCTAAAGGACCAGTTTCTTGTTTTGATAATGGTCTTTGGGCTTTTATTTGACGCAGAAGCGGCAGTATATAAGATATTGTTTTTCCTGATCCGGTTTTCGAAATACCAATAACATCTCTTCCACTCATAATAGCAGGAATTGCTTGTGCTTGAATCGGGGTTGGTACATCAAATTTTAAATCTTTCATTATTAAATTCATATTGTTGGTTGACAGACCTAATTGAGACCATCTTGTAATTGGTTTGGGACATCCCTGACCCTTGACCTTAATATTTCCCATACTTAATCTCAATTCATCGACTTCTGCATCTGTGAGGGATGATATCTCCCCCGTTTGAATATAAAATTCTTTCTTAAATGGTTCTAACTCCTTTTTAGAGAACTGAACTCCCTTAACAATTTTACGAGATTTTAACTTTGCAATTTTTTTGTACTGTGATTCATCATCATTATCTTCATCATCCGACATGCTTAAATTTCTATTGTTCAGTTCATCTTCATCATACTCAGTATCGATTAAATTCCCTGATGGTTTCAGATTTGCCGTCTTATGATTATTTAATTTCTGCATAAATTCTTCTAATGGATCCTGTTGCATTTGGGTGATTTTTGATTGAACCTGTTTAGTTTCATCGACAATACTTTCTTGATCTGGTTTATAAATTTTAGGAAGGTCAACAACTTGTTCCTCGTCACTTTCATCGAATATTGGTTTTTTTATGTTCTTTTTTGTCTTTAACTTCTTATTTATCGTTGGTACAGGATTCTCATCAGTATGTTGAGTTCGTTGCTCATCTCTTTCACGCTTTTTTCTCTTCCATTCAGCCAATTTATTTTGTCTTTCTATTTGTTTATCTTGAATGTTAGTAATTTGATCAGCTCCATTATTAGACTGTTTCTGATTATCAGCTTTTTTCAGCTTATCAAATTCAGCTTTCTTTTGTTTCCATTTAGCTAACTTTTCTCTTCTTTCTTGTAAAAGTTTCAGTTTAGCAGAATCATTTTCACTTACAGTTGATTTATCTTCCACCATCTTTAAAGTTGGATATGGTATTGGTTACCGATACTATTCTGGTTATTTAGTCTTATATTCAATTAAACTTTATCAATATTGATAAATATAAATATTTTTATATACTTCTTTTTTAATAATTATGATTAAGATGAATTTTTCAGATCATGAAAAATTAATTTAATCGTCGAATAAAATATATACTATCCCCTCTGTATATATTTTATAACAAAGCTGGAATAAGAAGGTATAGAGAGTCGAGTATCAGAACCATCATCACGGTACTATACAAGCCAGCCGATTCAAGAAGATTAACTCTAGAAAGAAATGTTACCAAGGCCAGAGAAACCTGTGTGGATGTCTCAAAAAGACTATGACATGCAATATGGACAAGAAAGTAACGTTTCCCAGCCTACTGAAACAAATGATCATAATACAAGTAATTCTGCACCATCTTATAATCCAAATAGTTCTACTATTTCTCATGAGGCTGAAAATAATGGTGAAGGATCTCCAGAATCTAACAAACCATCAAGGTATCAAGTTCGTAAACGTCAACGATACGAAGATGATGAGAGAAATAGAAAGTTGAGAACCCAACAAATACGTGATGAACAATTAAAGAAGCATGAAATTGAATTAACTGCTCAAAGAAAAATTAATGCTGATCAATTGATTAGAGATCATTATAATGAAAGAACTTTTATTGCTAATAAATCGAAAAGAAATCTATCACCAATTATTAAACTGCGTAATTTTAATAACGCAATTAAGTACATGTTGATTGACAAGTATACAAAATATGGGAATATAGTAGTAGAACTTGGTTGTGGTAAAGGTGGTGATTTAAGAAAATATGGTGCTGCTAGTATATCTCAATTTATTGGTATAGATATATCAAATGCATCTATTCAAGAAGCTCATAAGAGATATCAATCGATGAGAAACTTAAATTTTCAAGTTATATTGATTACAGGGGATTGTTTTGGTGAATCATTAGGATCTATTGTAGAACCATTCCCCCAATGCAACTTTCCTTGTGATGTTGTTTCAGCACAGTTTTGTTTGCATTATGCTTTTGAAACTGAAGAAAAAGCTAGAAGAACGATGACAAACATCACAAAATCATTAAAAATTGGTGGTCATTTTTTTGGTACAATCCCTGATTCGGAATTTATTCGTTATAAGTTAAACAAAATTAGTGAGGATGTTGAAAAACCTTCATGGGGAAACTCAATCTATAAAGTAACATTTGCAAATAATGAATATAAGAAAAATAACAATGAATTTCCTTCTCCATATGGCCAACTTTATACATATTGGCTAGAAGATGCTATTGATAATGTTCCAGAATATGTCGTTCCATTTGAAACTTTGAGAAGTTTAGCAGATGAATATGGCCTGGAGTTAGTATTACAAATGCCATTCAATAAATTCTTTGTTCAAGAAATCCCTAAGTGGACTGATAAGTTCTCCCCAAAAATGAGAGAAGGTTTACAAAGATCAGATGGTAAATTTGGTGTTGAAGGTAATGAAAAAGAAGCAGCTGCTTACTTTTACACAGTATTTTCTTTCCGTAAAGTTAAAGAGTACTCTGGTCCATAAATATAATTATGAATGTAATTGAAAACGTTTAAAAGTTTCATTAATGAAAAGGTTTTATTAAAATATATATAAGTATATATAAATATTATAAAGCAGTTGTGACGGTCATTGTTTGCGAATTAATTAACATAGTTGGCGGTAAGCCTTCTAGCCAGATATCTAATTCTTGAATATATTTTATACTCGATTCCACATCTTTATGAGTACCCAATGGAGGAAGTGGCAAAGTTGAAAAAATAAGATCTGATTTATTGGATAATTGAATCATTAAATCATTCAATATTAAATATTGTGCACTACTAGGTATGTCGTTAAAAGCCAGCTTTTGCATAGCTAGTACTAAACTGTCATTAGAAACTGTATTTGATAACTCTTGCGTAGTTAAATGTTTAGGACTTTCACTTCGTTGAATATCATCTTGATTCTTGACGCGTAAATGATCTTCAATAGGAATTATAGTAGGTTTATCACCATTGCCATCTTCTAACACTTTAGTTCTTGGCAACGTGTCACTTGAAAATACAGGTCCTAATGAAGTGGATGATTTAATAGTAGAAATTGTTTTAGATGGCATATTTCGTTTATTCACATGATTTACTAGTCTTCGAGAACTCTCATATGCCATTCTTTGATCCATCGATAATAAAGAATGTGATGAATCATTTCGAGAATTTGAGATGATATCGTCATCTTCATCTGAATCTCCAAATGCAAATGAGGTTCCATTCATGGCAGCCGGCATCTTAGAAGTCATTGTAAGAGAGACACCAAGTCTTTGTAAATTAGAGGTATTATATTTTTGAGATTTTACCAAACCTGAATTAATGGAGATTGAATTAGAAGTTGAAAAACGGCGATTTGGTTTAAGAGTGGCTCTAGACTCTACTAAATCATTCCACCATTCATCTCTTTTCAAAATTGAAGATACATAATCGAACATTATAGGATCACCTTTTATAATTGTTTTATAAACTCTAAATTGATCTAATGATACAACTAAGACTTCTGCATCTATTCTTAAAACCTCTAAAAGGTTTTTCATTCTTTGAACTTCATTGGACCTATCTTCTTTATTTTCGACAAATAATATGACTCTCAGAATATGCGTGCTCTTCCATTCTGGCACCGTAACTAGAATGGCACCTAACTGTAAGATCAATGTGTAAGTATCGAAATTAGTGGTCATCATTGAGACATCTTTGTCTTTTATTTTCATTTTTGCCGACATTTGTATTGGATATAGATCGATGAATTTCTTTTCTTTTAATTTATCTGCTTTGGTAGGTAACTTCAGGGTTTTAAAACCATTAGCAATAGCAATATTTGACTTCATCAATGATAAATCTTCAATTACTTCTACCCACTCTTGTGCTTTTACTTTATCTTCATTTTTACAATCATCTGTTGGGAGAGGTGCTCTCAAACCAGTTGTGTCTAGTGCAGCATTCAGCTGGTGTTTTAAACCAGGTTTCAATCCGTGAACATAACTTTGAAGGTCAAAAAAGCCCATAATTGTGATGTTCGGTTTCATACCCCCTAAACCAGATCCAATAAAGACATTCCTAATACCCCAAGATAAACTTGGCCCAGTGCCTATTTGGACGAATGCTTTTATATTTGTCATATCCCTAATCTTGACCCAAGCCCGTTGTTGTTTTTGCACTTCCTTAAATTGATGTTGAAAGTTATCAGTTACTGTCACATGCCCTAATACATAAAGTCCACCCTTCTTTAAATGATTACAGAAACGAATTAAATTCCAACTAGTTTCAGGGTTATCAACAAATAACAGAACTTGAGGCCTCCAGTACTTTATGTTATCCTGACGTAAACGTAATAAGTATTTTCTCACTTGGTGATAAATTAAACTCTGAGACACATCTCCCCATGATTTCGGTGGACAAAAATAATGAATTAAGATAAAAAGTATTATCATTGCAAGGATAACAGCAGAGGCAGACATACCATCAACAATAAACATAGCAATTGTTGAAATAATGGTACCAGCAATAGCCGTATACTTACCGAAATATTTAAAAGAAGGTCTGAAGTTTGGTGCAGATGAAATCTTCAGTAAAAAACATGCTAAATTCATGACAACAAATGTCATCAGAAAGGTCATCGTTATTAATGTAGCGATATTATTAACATCAGAGAATAAACATAATTGAGTTAAAAACCAGGTGAATAATAACGGATATATTTGTTTCTTACAAAATATAGATAATCCTGGTAAAATATTATCCTTGGCAATTGCTTCCAATACGTATGCTGCTCCTACCATACCAACTATAATAGAAAATAATGATGTCGACATTTCCCCTAAAAAGATCAAACCTTGTACCGAACTAACAGATTGAATAACCTGTACATCTTTATGTAGGGTATTTCTAGGTATCGAAGATCCCATTGATAACACAACAATCGTATAACATGTAAAAGTAAATAATAGACCCCATAAGGTACCCTTAGGTATTGATTTAGAGGGTTTACGTAATTCACTTGACATTCCAGCTCCAGCAAAAATACCTGCTGTGGCTGGAAAAAACACGCCGAATAAGTCATTAAAAGTTTCTTTACCTTTTAATAGAGATCCTGCTGCACCTTTGGTAAAATGTGGCATCAAATTTCCCTTTAATGTCTTCCAACAAGGTCCTGTATATAAAATAGCATCATCAAACGGACTTTTTAGTAATAATGAAATTGGAATTGAAATAATTGATAACATTAAGACAAAAAATAAAATATTGCCAGCTTTAGAAACTGTTTGAGAACCTACCATGGCAACGGTTAAGCAGAAAAGTAGAATCACTGATGCATACATAAATTCATACCAATGACCTATAGGCAGTAACCCAAAAATTGCAGCAGAAGAGTCATCCTTTATATTAATTCCAAAATTATATAATAAAGGTTCAACAATACCAACAGCATTCATACCACTATTAAATACTTGCCCTAGAAAAAATACTAAACCGATGGATCCTCCGAATTCTGGGCCTAAACACCTTGATATCATGTAATAAGCACCTCCTCCTCGTACTGTACCATTTGTTGATATGGCAGAGATACTTAATGTGGTCAATAGATTGATAAAATAACTTAATAAAAGCAATCCTATTGTGCATATTATACCAAGTTGCCCTAATATGAAACCAAATCTTAAAAACATCAGAATAGATAGGACATTCAAAGCAGTAGGGACAAATACACCATCATACGTACCTAATTTATCTTTGTTTGGATTATCAGGATCATACTTCGATGATATCTTTTGGTTATTAGGAGTCGCTTCATAATTAAAATATGTTAAACTAGGTTTTTTAGAGAGAAGCAAAGTGGAAAATTCATCCTCTAATGATGGTGTTCTTGAAGGTTTATGAGAGCCTGGTAGATCATAAAATCGACTTGTCATGCAAATTAATTTATGGGCAGTTCACTGGTCTATTGGATACTTTCTACATTCTTATTCGAATGGATGCATTCTCTCTTTTATTTGTACTTGAGTTCTTTTTTTATCATTTCCCTTTTTCGTGTTTAAGGCTGCTAACGATATATAAGGCGGTATGTATGTACATGTGGCGTAATAAATATTGCAAAAATATATTGCCAGTAAAAAATAATAATGCAAAATATATAGCCGTCTCATTATAGTCAAATACATATGCCATATACAAATTTTGATTTCTTCATATTAATCCCATGGTAAAATAGTTGACATGCAACCTGTGGTGAGTATGCAGTTAATTTATCTTTAATTTACAAATTTTTGACTATATAGACGTTTATTAATTGATCTACTTATTATTCTATTATTTTTTTGCTTTCTTAGTAGTTTTTGCTTCTAATTGATCCCATAATTCTTCATTATCCTTCTCTTCTTCTTCAGGTTCTAGCTTTCTCTTTTGAGTTTTAGCCTTCTTTTTCTTTAATTTTGGATCTTCTGGCAATTCCACATCATCTCCATCGACAACTGTTATAAAATTGATTTTGGATCCTAGGTAAACCTTTGCTACTCTTGTATTGCTTGTCAAATCATACACACGCAAATATCTATCCAAACCACCCTGTACTAAGTATTTTTGTTTGTAGATACCAATATATGTAGGAGAACCAACTATATCACTTTTACCAAATTTGAATACCAAACGACCAGTATGGTCATATTTTAAAATATCCTTCCTATTATTGGTGGTAATTGCAAAAACATCTGAAAAATTTTCAGTATTAGCGTTACCAAGGTCTGTCATATTATCTGATAAGGCTACTAATTGAGTGAATGGTTCACGAGATTCAACAATTTGCTTGTATTCAAATGGTCTACGACCATGTTGTGTTCTATACTTACCGATATGAGAGTAACGAGTGGTGATAAGGAATTGATAATTCAAACTATCAGATTTGACTTTATCGGAGGTGACAGGCTTTAAAAATTTCAAACCGGTTGGCCATACAGGAACACGCATATCTAATCTATCATTCTTAACATTTTTAGCTTCCCAAATCTGAGTTAGTTTTGAGAAATCTTGTTCAATTTCAACTAATTTTACTAAATTTTCTTCACCACCATAGGCAAAAACATATTTATCAGAGTTAGGATCCAAATCATATATTTGAGTAAATTCTACTGGAGCTTTAATTTCCAAAGTACTTAACTTTATCAATTTATTACTTTTAATATCATGTTTAATAATATGGATAAAACCCGACTTTGTTGCTGAGAAATATATATTTTCTTTCTTATCCAGTAGTGATAAATCGACAAAACCATCATTTAATTTAGTTCTCTTTTTGGAGTCTTTGTATAGAGGTTCTAACCTTGTACTATCTAATAAATTTGAGACTGTATCTATGGATTCAAAACTGGTGATATCAAATTCAGGTAATTCAGGTACTTCAACTACTTCTGAACCTTCTTCTGGTTTAACTTCTGGCTTATCTTCTTCTGTATATTTTGGAGACTTTGTAGTCTTAACTAATTCAATTGAACCATTGCTTCTGGCAGTGATAATTAAATCTTCTGAGACAACTGCAACCCTTTCAATATGACTATTCAAACCTTGATCCAAATGAGATTCAATGTGCAATGGTTGTAAAGCAGTTTGAACTGAAGTATCAGTATTTCTATTACAGATGACTTCTTTTAACGAACCAGCATCGACACAACTTACTAAAAATCTCATGGTTAAAATTAATACGTATAATAATACCGGCTACTATTCTACCAATGGATGCACTGATTAATAATACTGATATTAAAATACAAATAGATATAACTTTTAATTATGAATAGATTTGGTATAGTTTCTTTTATGCGATGAGCTTGTCAATAATAGTGAAACTTATTTCAATCCGAATAAAAATTTTCTATAACGTCTGTTACCCGGTTCTGAATAATAAACTATCTTTCATTCATCGAAATGACAATAATCATAGTTAGAAGGCAAGTAAGGTAAAGGGAGTCTAATGTATATCTTCCATGTTATGTGATATAGTATACTCTAATATCTACATATATCTACATATATTTATGTATAGAAGGGAAATATACAAATATGGAATTATTTTTTTGATACGTTTTATATTTTTTTCATGTTCTTTCCCTTGGTAGATTTTTTTTAATTACAATGTCCACAAATAAGTTCATTCTATTTATTTTATTCACTTAGAATCTCTTCTCTTCGTTTTGTTCATTCTATCCGTCTCAATTTTATTGCTAATTAACATAATCGCTGCTTGAGAGGCCATAGACGTACCTCTGATGGTTAACTTTCTTTCTGCTGATCCATCCATTGGTTGATCGATAAATATCGAACACCCTGTAGATTCTTTAATTGAATTAATATGCTTACCATCCTTCCCTATAATATTACCCACATAATTTTCATCGATATATATTTCTTGAGAAACAGTTGTTATTAGTGTCTTTTGGTTATTCATTATTTTAGAATCGGTAATTCGTACTCCTGGGAAAATATAATTTGGAGTAAATGTTGTAGCATTTGCAACATTTGCAGTTGTATATATAATTTGACCATTCAAATTTGGATTTGAATTAAAATTATTTTGAAATGAGGTTGAATGCATATTATTTTGAATTGTTGGTAATGTTGGTTGTGATACCATCATCATCATTGAAGATCTTGGTGGTGGTCTTTTGTTCCCACGAACATTTATATATTTATCAGTTGGGTGATATTGATGGTGTTGTTGATGATTATATCCCATATTCATACCTAAACCAATATTTACAGGCATATTTGAATAACTATTTACTATCACAGAATACATTGAATTTGGTTGATAAAATATTGATTTTTTATTATTTTTGATATTTTCATTTGTATGTGAAAGAATAGTAAAACATATATTAGAAACAGCAATTTTAATAGAATCTGCATTCCCAGTAATTGATAAAATCCTATCATTCGATGGTAATAATTGTTGTGGAGATGCTGCTAATTTTGCAGAACTTAGTTCTTCAATTTCTTTTAGTTTAGAACCATATTTACCTATAATATAACCCATTAAATGATGAGATATTAATAAGTGTATTGTTATGGGTATATAGTTGTTCAAAGGAAAAGTGTCCTCACTAACATTATCATTAGTATTTTTATTGTTTGTAATGGATAGTACAATCATATTAAATGCATCAGCTACGTTTTTATAAGTTCCCTTAACATGTATCACTCTTTCTGGAGTGTCAAGTATATTTTCAGAAACGTTAATTCTAGTAGAAGTAAGAGTTTTAATTTTTGTTATTTTTGTACCTTTTTGACCAACAACCAATGATGCTTCTTTAACTAAACAGAGCATTCTGACATGAATTAATCTTTCTTCAATACTAACTTCAGGGTTATACTGTTGAGGTCTAGTATGTTCTGTATTTGTATTACTACAATCATTATTTATTACTTCTGTATCATCTACATATATTGTTTCCGTAGTAATACCATTATTATCTTCTTTCTCTTCCTCCTTCTCTTCTCTTTGTCCTAGTTCTTTTGTTTGTTCTTGTTCATCATCATCATCGTCATCTAATGCAACTCTTTTAATTTCTGCCTCTAGTTGTTCTTCTTGGCAGTCTTCCTTCTTACGTTTAAGCATATTTTGGGTTTCTAATTTGTTATCCATGCATTCATGAACCAAATCTTTACTACTATCCGTATCAACTGAGTGATTGTCAATTGAATCGACAATACTGGTATCACACTTCATTATCATTTGCAAAGATATATATATATATAGCTGTTTCTTATTCCTTTAATTTGCAAATAAAATATAAAAAAAAATAAAGAAAATTAAGGTATTATTTTCTTAAACCTTGAATCTGTCTAATGGAAATTTTTATTATGTTATTACTTGGATTAATGAACCTTATTAGACTTTAAAAAGATAATAAAAATATTAGTTATATGTTTTTGTAATAGAAACAAACAAGTACCAGTTTTTTCCCCTACTATATATCTATGAATGTTTACATTTCTTAACATTTTAGTAATACAATCTGATTTTAGTTTCAAAATCTTAAAAAAAATCAAAACACCAATAGTAGTGATTCTTACAATGCGATTCCACAAAAATATGCTAACGTGTACAGTACAATTTTACAGTCATACATTATTTTCACCGAATGGGAACTTTTCCTTACCATGGTAATTGTCCGGGCGTAAATCCGGACGCATTTAATCTTTAGAGTCAACTACGTATAATAAAAGTACAACTATTTATCTTTATCTCTCGCTTGACAACATAATCCATACACTACTGATACCTACGTACATATGCCAACACAAGTTATCCTAATTAGTGTATATCCTTTCAAACAAAATAATGTTTGGTCTCACTCGACTCCTTCGACCCTTCGGCGGTTAAAACCTTGCCCTCAAAAAGCACACAATTGTAATAAGAAGAACACAAATCACATAAAGACAGCATTCACGTATCCTAAATAACAAGTTGCACCATTCCCTAACTGATATTCCATACAGAGATATCTTAATTCATTCCCTATTTATAAGGATTTACGTTTAAAAATTGTTTAAAAGTATTATATATCTGGATAGTTTGGTTTATAAATAAATTATGTCTTAACAAGACATTTTGTTTCACGTGATACAAATATGCGGCCGTGACAGTTTCCCTTTTCGGGTATAGTACATATCATATGTTACGAATGGAACTAGAAAATTTTTTTGGTTTAATTTTCTTTTTTTCCTTTTTTCTTTCTGAAAGTGGCAAGAAATTAAAACGTATAAATAGAGATGAGCATTGTAATTTTAAAATTTTAAATTTGTTTTCTTAATGATTTATAGATTTTTTTTACTTATTATTAGTTTTTTTATTTATGTCTTTTTTAAAGAGACCGAATCTCTTTGCCTTTTGGCTTAGATCAAGTGTAGTATCTGTTCTTTTCAGTGTAACAACTGAAATGACCTCAATGAGGCTCATTACCTTTTTTTTTGTTACAACACATTTTTTGGCATTCATTTTATGAGTATTGAGAGATCATAATATTTAATGGTTTTCTGGGTTTTATTTACTTAATTGTATTTAATGACTTCTTTTTTCACGAGAAGAGTATTGGATCATAATTCGAATTGGGAAAACATCATTAGAATGATTTACGATAATTTTTCTTATTCACTTTTTCTTTTTTATTATAGGAAGAAATCTTTATGATTATTATTTGATAATTATATTTAGAAGAAATGTTTTTCTTAGGTATTAAATAATTGAATTTTTGAGATTTTTTATAGGATTTAATCATCCTGTTTGGTGGAATATTTGGAAAAATTTGATTTTATTAGGTTTGTTAAGAATCTTTTCCGTAATAGAATAAGCTTGCTTATTCCCCTAATAGCTCGTCATTTTTTTCCTCTTTATTCAACTGAACTATTGGTTATTGATCATTTAAGATTTTGAATTTTCGCTTTTTATTTTTTACTGTTCGACGAAATTCTTGTTTCTTCTTTATTTAAGAATCATGGTATTGTTGTAGGATTTTTTTTTGGTGTTAAAGAATTTGTAATAAGATGTTATCTTTAGGAGAGATATTTCTTTCTGTAAATTGCTCTAGTTTTCTATAATATTCGGATTTTCTAAATATTTGATTACCATTATATTATGATTAGAAGTGTCGTAATCCCTGCATCGGTGGTTGTTGATTCAATCACATTTTATTTTTGATTACTTGATGCCTCTCGTTTGTCTCTTTACTCCCCCCTTTTTTTCCTTCCTAATTTTTATAGAATGAGTTCATTCTAAAGTTTTAGGTTTATCAGAAAATAATATTATGCATTTTTTAGGTTCAAAAGTTTTTATTTTTTTTCTATTTACATATTTAATCAGATTTTAAGTAAAAAATTTCTTTAAATAGTTTAGCACAATGAACATCAGCTCCTAATTTACTGCACAACAAAAAGACACCACTGAATTTTCTATGTAACGAGTAAGTTTCATCAGGTGGCGGACACAATCTTTCGTTCAACATTAATCCAATGTTATCTCTAATTCTATCAGAAACAGTTTGTTCCTTGAAAGAAAATGCATTTTCAGGATGGCCTTTAAAAACTTCACATAATGTTAACATGCTTTGTACATGTGCATCTGTCATTGCTTTAGATTCTAGTCCATTTAGAAAACCTAACTTGATTGACATTTTAACTACACCATCAAAATTATCTTCTGTAGCATATGTTAAAAGTTTTCTGTAATTAACGATAAATTCATTTGGGAAAGGTCTAGCAGCACCAAAATCTAATAATTCAATTTTTTTGGTTTCTTTGTTATACAAAAAATTAGCCCAATTTGGATCAGTTTGCATAAATTCATATGTAGCAATTTCTTGCAAACATAATCTCATAATATTTTCGGCTATATAATTTCTGATTTCTTGGCTTGTAGTTTGTGGTAGTTTCATAATTTCTGTACCTTCCATTTTACCCATAGTTAAAACATTTTCAGTAGTTAGATCATGATAAACTTTTGGAACAACAAACACAGGATCATCTTTAACCAATTCTCCAAATTTTTGTAGTGCGCTTGCTTCTCTGATATAATCACACTCCCATTTTAATTCTCTTCTAGCATTTGCTACAGTCTTATCCAGAAACAAACCTCTTGGTAATAAACGTGATGCAGTTAACAACATTAACATGTTATTTAGATCAGAATCAATAGATTCTTTTACACCAGGGTATTGTACTTTAACTACAATCTTTTCACCAGAGGGCAATTCAGCTTCATGGACTTGACCAATACTTGCTGCTGCAATTGGTATCTTATCGAAACTTTTAAATTTCGATTCCCAATCAGATCCTAATTCTTTTGCCAGCACCCTATCTAATTGTCTTTGAGGCATGTAATTAGCACTATTTTGAACACGGGATAAGATCTCATATAATTCTTTTGGTAAAACTTTATCATCTTGGAATGACATCATTTGACCAATTTTTAATGCAGCACCTCTCATTTTTGAGAATTTTTTAGTAATTCTATCAATATTTGCATCTGATAAAATTAAAGATTTCCAAGTTGGTGATTGACCTTTTGCAGCCTGTGATATACTTTGGGCAGCAACATTAACACCAACATTTGCTACTAATGAACCGTAATGGAATAAACGTGAAATACGTGAAGACGGGACTTCAGAGCTTTGTAATTCTCTTTTATTCTTTTTATTTTTATTTTTATTTACAGGAATTTCGTCATCTTCATTAGTCTATATGATATAAATATTGTATAGTAATTAATACATAGTTAGTTAAATGAAATGGAAAGGAAAAAAAAGAAAGATATAATATATTCCACACAAAATTATACACACCTTCTCTTTAGTGTTAATTATTTAGTATAGATATGGCAAAAAAAAAAAGAGTTCATTCAACATACATTTTCAATTATTCTTGAGGTCGAAAAGTGTCTAACACCATTCTTGGAATTTTTATTGCCCTTGGTATGTGATACTTTAGCATTATTTCTAACTTGTTCAGATAATGCCTTTGCTTCTTCCCACTTTGGATCGTGGAACCATTGATAATTATCTAATATTGGTCTTGTCAAAGTAGACGAGGAAACCCATTGCTTAAATGATTCTTGTGCAATTGAATTCGAACCTCTTATGACATTACCAGTAGATGCCAACACGCAATAAGCATGGTATAAATTTCTTCTAGTAGACATAGAGTACTAATTGATTAATAATAACAACAATAGTCGTGTATCAATTTATATCCAATACCAGATTTGAGAGGATGGTACCATATAATACACCAAAAACACCAATTCAAATAGAAGCAACAATGGAACTATACTAAACCCCTTGGATGTATCTTATATATTCGATCTCTCTTCGAAGATATTTCAAGGTCTTGTTCAATGAATAAGTAAGTAGTTGGCTTAAACGAAAGTTGGATACTATAGCATACCATACAACTTTGAACCTATTTTTTCCTTTTTCCCTTTAAAAAATTGTTAGGCAACAAGCATCATTTGGAACGATGATTAAAGAAGGAAAATTTTCAAAAAAGCGATGAGATGAGATTTTAAAGATAGTAAGTAGTACTCTAAAATTTAATAGTGAATTTAGTTAAAAAAACGTGAATATATGAATAATATTTGTTAGTAAGAAAGGTACTCCATCCAATCACTACTACTTCTACTTCTATATATTGTACCATTACATTCACCATGGGTTCTAAAAGAAGATTTTCATCATCTCCTAACGAGCATCCTGATCCGGTCGAAACATCGATTCCTGAACATGCTGCAGAAGTTGCTGAAGAATTAACAAAACAACATCCAATCCCTTCTCCAGAACCACTAGTGCATCACGATGCTGGTGAATTCAGTGGTTTAGTTCGTCATCAAACCACTGCAGCTCAAGCTCAAGCTTTAGAAAATGCTAAAATCAATCCATTTACAGGTAATGATTATACTCCAAAATATGTTGATATTTTAAAGATTAGACGTGAATTACCAGTTCATGCTCAAAGAGATGAATTTTTAAAGATTTATCAAAACAATCAAATCATGGTTTTCGTTGGTGAAACTGGTTCTGGTAAAACTACCCAAATTCCACAATTCGTCTTATTCGATGAAATGCCACATTTATTAAATACTCAAGTTGCTTGTACACAACCTCGTCGTGTTGCCGCAATGTCTGTTGCCCAGAGAGTTGCTGAAGAAATGGATGTCAAATTAGGTGATGAAGTTGGTTATTCCATTAGATTTGAAAATAGAACTTCTAATAAGACCATCTTAAAATATATGACTGATGGTATGTTATTAAGAGAAGCTATGGAAGATCATGACTTAACTCGTTATTCATGTATTATTTTAGATGAAGCGCATGAACGTACTTTAGCTACCGATATCTTAATGGGTTTATTGAAACAAGTTATTGCCAGAAGACCTGATTTGAAGATCATTATCATGTCTGCTACTTTAGATGCTGAAAAGTTTCAACGTTATTTCAATGATGCTCCACTATTAGCTGTACCAGGTAGAACTTTCCCAGTTGAGATCTATTACACTCCAGAATTCCAAAGAGATTATTTAGATTCTGCAATCCGTACTGCTTTACAAATTCATGCTACTGAAGAAGCTGGTGATATTTTATTATTTTTAACTGGTGAAGATGAAATTGAAGATGCTGTAAGAAAGATTTCATTAGAAGGGGACCAGTTAGTAAGGGATGAAGGTTGCGGTCCTTTATCGGTATATCCTTTATATGGTTCATTACCACCTCATCAACAACAACGTATTTTCGAACCTGCTCCTGAATCACACAATGGTAGACCAGGTAGAAAAATCATTATATCTACTAATATTGCTGAAACATCTTTGACAATTGACGGTATTGTTTATGTTGTCGATCCAGGTTTCTCTAAACAAAAGGTTTATAACCCAAGAATCAGAGTTGAATCCTTATTAGTATCTCCAATATCCAAGGCTTCTGCTCAACAAAGAGCTGGTCGTGCCGGTCGTACAAGACCAGGTAAATGTTTCAGATTGTACACAGAAGAAGCTTTTAAGAAGGAATTGATCGAACAAAGTTACCCAGAAATTTTACGTTCCAATTTATCATCAACAGTCTTAGAATTAAAGAAATTAGGTATTGATGATTTAGTTCACTTCGATTTTATGGATCCACCTGCTCCAGAA
The DNA here is from genome assembly GCA_030568135.1 of Vanderwaltozyma yarrowii. Classification (NCBI taxonomy): domain Eukaryota; kingdom Fungi; phylum Ascomycota; class Saccharomycetes; order Saccharomycetales; family Saccharomycetaceae; genus Vanderwaltozyma; species Vanderwaltozyma yarrowii. The sequence continues at coordinate 44,575 of JAJLTL010000012.1, forward strand.
ACTATGATGAGAGCTTTAGAAGAATTAAATTACTTAGCTTGTTTAGATGATGATGGTAATTTGACTGCTTTAGGTAGATTAGCATCACAATTCCCATTGGATCCAATGCTGGCTGTTATGTTAATTGGTTCTTTTGAATTCCATTGTTCTCAAGAAATGTTGACTATTGTAGCAATGCTATCAGTACCAAATGTTTTCATTCGTCCTTCTAAGGATAAAAAACGTTCTGATGATGCAAAGAATGTTTTTGCTCACCCAGATGGTGATCATATAACATTATTGAATGTTTACCATGGTTTCAAATCAGATGAAGCTTATGAATATGGTATCCACAAATGGTGCCGTGATCATTATTTAAATTATAGATCATTATCAGCAGCTGATAACATTCGTTCTCAATTAGAAAGATTGATGACTCGTCACAATTTGGAATTAAACACTACAGATTACGAAAGTCCTAAATATTTCGATAATATCAGAAAAGCTTTAGCTGCTGGTTTCTTCATGCAAGTTGCCAAGAAGAGATCTGGTGGTAAGGGTTACATTACTGTTAAGGACAATCAAGATGTTTTAATTCATCCAAGTACCGTTTTAGGCCATGACGCTGAATGGGTCATTTACAATGAATTTGTTTTGACAAGTAAGAATTATATAAGAACTGTAACATCTGTCAGACCAGAATGGTTAATTAAAATAGCACCAGCTTACTTCGATTTAGATAATTTCCAAAAGGGTGATGTTAAATTATCCTTAGAAAGAATTCAAGAAAAAGTTTCCAGATTAGAAGAATTGAAGGATGAAAAATCAAAAAAGCATTCCAAAAAGAGTAAAAAAGACAAATAGTCACGAGAATATTATAAATAACTTCATCCACAGACTATTAAATCTGTCATCATTATATATTATATAAAAATAAATATACATCCATATATACAATTAAAGAACTGTACAATATTTCCTTCCCCTGCAATTTTTAGTAAGTCCCAGTCTTCAGCATAAATGTGCTAAATACATATATATATATATATATCAACGTACACTTGAACAACAAATATGGTTCAAGATCTGTGCTTTCATCATGATGTTTATAATCGTAGTCATCATCACCAGATTCTTACATAGCTGGTTAGTGTTAAAGCATTTTCACCGTATATAATGATCAGGTTCGCTGAATTTCTTGAAGAACGAAAATGTTTCGGGTTGGTAGAAACGAAATGGTATAAATACAGAGTGGATGACAAAGAAAGTCAAAATTGTTACCTTTCTTTTAATATATTTTATTTATAAGGAGCAATCATAGATCACTAATAAACAAGCCTATATCCACAAATACACAAGCATGTCTGACGATCAAATCATTGAAAATATGAAAGTTATTGTAGCTGAAAAGCTAAGTACTTTACCAAACTTTAACGAAGATGTTAAATACGTTGCAGAATATATCGTACTATTAATGTCAAATGGTGGTTCCATCGAATCTATTGTTCAGGAATTAACTAATTTATTTGACAGTGTCTCTGCAGATGCTTTGACGGATGTTGTACAAACTGCCTTTTTTGCACTAGAAGCAGTACAACAAGGTGAATCTGTTGAAAATATTGTTAATAAAATTAGAAGTGTGGCCAATAGTTCACAAGCTACTCCTACCTCAACACCAGATGTTTCAGTTATGTCGAGTCAACCACAACAACAGCAGCTACAACAGCAACCACTACAACAGCAGCCACAACAAATACTTCAATCTCAACCGCAAAGTGAACCTATCTCTTCTGAACCAGTATCTTCTGCGCCTGTCTCACAAGATGCACCAGTTTCAGCATTTGCTAATATAATCCCAACAGGTCCTTCAGCTATGCCATCAACCGATTCTCAAGATATAGATATTATTGGTACTGGCTATCAGCCACGTTTTAACCAACGTGATAATGGTATTGCTAAACGTGGTGCTCGTGGTGCTCGTGGTGGTCGTGGAGGTCGTGGAGGTCGTGGTGCTTCAAGAGGTGGTAGAAATAATAATGTTACTAGATTTAATCCATTAGCAAAAGCTCTTGGTATGGGTGGTGACGACTCTGTCAATTTAGTTCATCATAAGAAGGAAGGTCGTTGTAAATTATTTCCTCGTTGTCCATTAGGCAGATCATGTCCACACGCTCATCCTACTAAAGTTTGTAGTGAATATCCTAATTGTCCTAAGGCTGTAGGAACCTGTGAATACTTGCATCCAAATGAAGATGAGGAATTAATGAGAGAAATGGAAAAGACTCGTGAAGAATTCCAAAGAAGAAAGGAAGCAATGATTGCTGCAAGAACCAAACCAGTAAACACTGGTATTGTTTTATGTAAATTTGGTGTCATATGTTCAAACCCAATGTGTCCATTTGGTCATCCAACTCCTGCTAATGAAGATGCTAAAGTCATCGATTTGATGTGGTGTGCCAATAATTTAACATGTACTGATCCTCAATGTACAAAGGCACACTCTTCCTTATCAAAGATTAAGAATGTTGCCCCAATGGGTGGTATTAAATCAGCTGCTCCAGCAGCTCGTGCTCCTGTAGAGAAATCTTTAGAACAATGTAAATTTGGTACGAAATGTACTAATAAACATTGTAAATACAGACATGCAAGATCAACAGTTATGTGCCGTGAAGGTGGCGCATGTACAAGAATGGATTGTTTATTTGGCCATCCAATAAACGAAGACTGTAGATTTGGTGTTGATTGTAAAAACGTACATTGTCTATTTAGACATCCTGAAGGTAGAGTACTTCCAGCAAAACCATCTAACAATGGTTCAACTGCCAGTACTTCAACTTTCACACCAAACTTCTCTGCAAATCAACCAAATGGCTTCACTACAAGTGAAAGACAGTTTGCTCTTCCTGAAGGTACTGAAATTACACAGGCCCCAACACAGGAAGGTTTAGTTTCTATGCATGCTACAAATGACCAAGACACTGATATGAATTAGAAATGTTAGTTTTAACGTCTTCAAGTTATTTTAAAGCTGCAGTTATATTATATTAATTTATATGTCCTAATGCTATATTTTTATTTTTATTACAAAACAAAATAAAAAATCAAAAGAAAAAAAAAAACATTAATACCAAAAATCATTTGCATAAGTGATTGTCATACTCTTGTTATCTGTAAAGGATGCTATTCTTTTTTCTTTTGGTTCTTGTATTATTTTTTTTTTTACGTAATCAAACCTTGTAAAATAATTTTGTATATAGATTCACATGTATTCTAAATACACCACTTTCTTATCACTTGAACATCGTAATATTCTATGACTTGTAAGGTATGATTCTTGTCTTGATTTTATAATTATTATTACATTGACATAAAAATGATAAAGACACTTCGCTTACTTTCTAAATATTCTCGTTACAAGGGTTGTGATTTTACATTAAGGAATTCAATACATTTAAATTTGCAATAATACTAGAATGTAAGATATACATATCTATCTATAAATAAAAACTTGACATTTTAAAAAATGAACAATCGATTATGATTTTAAAATACAAACGTTAAACTATAGAGAAAAATTAATTACTTAATAAGTTTGACTGCATTTAGTATCTCTTCTTTTGGACAGTGGCATCATCGGCATAGATATCTAATGGAGATAATGGTAATGGTTGTTCGGCCCATAAGTCTGGGGTCAAGAAACCGTAAGTGTTACCAATGGCGACGAAAGCAGCTTTCAAAGTGTTTTCCAAAGTTCTGGTAGAACCAGTAGATTGGGTGTAAACATCTTCAACACCGGCTAATTGCATCAACTTCTTAACAGCTGGAGAAGCAACAATACCAGAACCTCTTGGGGCTGGGATTAATCTGACGGTGACGGAACCACACTTACCAGAAGTTTTGGTAGCTAAAGAATGTGGTTGACCTAAGTTGTTACCCCAGTAACCTCTTCTGATTGGAATGACAGATAATTTAGCGATGATGATACCAGCTCTGATGGCACCAGCAACTTCCTTGGCGGTCTTAATACCTAAACCAACATGACCGTTAGAGTCACCAACAACGACAACAGCCTTAAATCTGGTTCTTTGACCAGCTCTAGTTTGCTTTTGAACAGGTTTGATGTTCATAACTTCATCTTGTAAGTTTGGTAATAAAGTGTCAATGATTTGGAATTCCTTGACTGGTAAAGCGTGTAAGAAGATTTCTTCAATAGTAGAAATCTTACCAGCTTTAACTAATCTACCTAACTTGGTAACTGGAACCCAACCTTTTTCTTCGGTATTTCTACCACCTCTTCTACCTTGACGACCTCTGTTTCTACCACCGAAACCACCTCTCTTTTGTTGACCTTCTGGAGCAGCAGACATTTTTTAAATTTACTTATATTATTTGTCGGAATGTAACAGGGAAAGTTGATGTTAGGTAACTTTCAATCGACAATAAGAACTTAATATAGCTGGTTTTTTTTTATATTGAAAGAAAATTAACAATAATAATAATAATTAATAATTAATCACTAACTAAAAGAACTTGAATTGAATTGAATAACATTAAATGTAATAGTAAAAATATATATTTAATTTCAACATATAATAATTAAAGAGAAAAAAATCTGCACAATAATAGAAATCAAGCAATTAAGAAACCATCTCTTCTCTCTATTACAGTACACTCTTACTGAAAAATTTCAATAAATCCACGAATAGAAGAATATCATATGTAACGAGTATCAAAAATGTTTTGTTTGGTGGTATGAATTGAGTCCCCTTTCCAGTATCTCGATTTCGGATATTTTTAGTTTTCAAAATTTCAACAACACAAAAAATATTGAAAATTAAAATATTAATGATTTTTATCAAATGATACGCACACGCGTGGTGCACCGCTGTATACACTACACCCCAACACACCACCAGTAAGTTCATAAAGCAGTCACTGGATATTTAGGGGAAGCATGAATATATATCTCTATATATTTTTTAACTCTTTTTGCTTAATTCCCTTTTTCCCGTTTGAAGGTTTCCCTTCCCCCAGAGAAGTAAGAAGAGATGTAGGAGACAGCGAAATAAAAGCAGACTTAACAAGAAAAAAATATGGGGAAGTGAGAGAATAATACATAATAGAAAGAGGTAAGCAACAAATAACATACGGATGTATACGGATGGGCAATTATAGCCATCTAGTTATTGAAGAAAAAAGCAAATTAAATTACACAATTAACTAAAACAATCAATCAAACATAGATAGATAGAGAGAGTTTAAAGTTCAGTTGGAATAAAGTATGGGGTGGGTGAACCCAGAAGATAAATGAAATACCATTAGCAACAACTAATATTTAGTAGTCAGTGGTGGTAGTTATGTAGCAATCATCTTTTTTTTCTTGTTGTACAATATCTTGTGAGCTTTTTCTCTGAGGTTTCCTCGATATACGTTTTCGAAAACGTATATCAAATCAGAATCGAATCAATTAATTAATTAACCTAGTTTAATTTAGTTTGGTTGCTGTAGAAATATATATTATACAAAACACCCATAATTAATTGTTTACTGCTCTTGGTATTCTTATAAGATTATTATAACTAGTACCGCTAAGGCCTCAAATATATATGTGTGTGTGAGGTATGTTCTTGGTTGTTTTATTCTTCTATTTATTTTTATATATATAGCCGTATATGTTTTATGACACATTTTTTTCTTTAACTTTACTTACTTAATCATTTTTATTCTTTTTAAGTCTTATTTTATACTTTTTAAGTCTTATTTTATACTTTTTAAGTCTTATTTTATACTTTTTTCATATTTAGCAGAAAGTATATTATAATTATATTGTACAACTACTGAATATTCAAAAATACAAAACAAAAATGTCAAAGTATGTATATAAAATATTATGTTCTCCTTTCATTCTTCTTCTTCTTCTTTTTTTACTAATACATTAGTATATTTTATTTATAATTTATTTAGACATCATCATCATTCAAAAACAGAAATTTCTCACTCAAAGCATCCATCTGAAGATTCTATTAGAACTGCAGAAAGTATTAATGCTGCTATTGAAACAAAACATTCTCCTGTGAAGACAAAGAATGAATCAATATCAGAAAACATACCAATAGTACTAGAAGAAGAATCTGATGAAAAAAAATTGAATGAGGAAGAGACACCAAAACAACCTACCAGTAAGGAAAATAAAATAGATAAATGTAAACAAGTATGGAATAACTGCTGTTGTACTTCATTTATTAAAAATATTAAAAAATATTCAGAAATTATTCAATCAAAAATTTATTCTACTTCAATACAATTAACAACTGAACTTCAAAATCCTATATTATTATGGAATTTATTCTTCGGAGCAACAACTCTTACTTTATTGTCGAATGGATTTATTAAACATCAAATTGAACATATCAAGAATGATTCAAATCATTTAGTTTTAACAACAGCTACTGCAGTTACAACAGTTGTTACTTTAGATTTATTATTATCTGCTAAATATTATCCAAGATTTAGTAAATAATATTAATTTTATTTTTTTGAATTATGATAATATTCTAAGTTATATTTATATATGTATATCACTACATGTTAAACCAAGAGTGGTAACTTATTTTTACCTCTGTATATACTTCTGTAACGAAAATATTTGTATATACTAATTGATTAATTAAATTTATGATCTAAATAAACTGAAATTGATACAATATATCTAGTTGCTCCCAAACAATAGTGCATTATAATGTTTCTTAACTGTATATTCATTTAGATGGATAGACGCTGACATCTTCTTTTAACCAAATAGATGATTTGATCACCCGGCCACCATCGCTATAAGCGATTTTAATGAATAAATCAAATCGTATTAAAGAGAGAGGCTTTGATTTTATAATGGAATCTGTATTGTCAATTATATATATGTATAAATATATATATCAGGTGTACCATATTTATCTTCTAATAGAACAGTCAAGTATAATTGTTTGATTGCCCTGTAGATCAACCAAGAATGATTTTCAACAAATTATCTTTACTAATTTGTCTGATAATTTCTACTAGAATAACACCAATATTTGCATTCTCTGATTATTTACTAAAAACATGTGGACAAGCAGGTTTTTGTAACAGAAATAGAAATTATGCTAATAATATCCTAGAATCTAAAAATAACTATTACTCTATTGATAAAAATACAATTTCATATTTGCAAGAAGAATCGACAAATCAATACATATTTAAAGCTACAATTTTGAAAAAGGTACAAAGATCTGATGTTGATGATATTATTATTCAATTACCATTTACTTTATCATTCTTTGAAAATATAAATAGTGTAAGATTCACCATTGATGAAGTAAGATCTGCAGAAAATGGAGAAACCCCTGATTTTTTGAACCCATATAGATATAATGAAACTTGGAAATGGGCTTTTGATATATCAAACAATCCATCAATTTTAAATACTACACCTTTGACATATGAAAAATCAAGTTGGTCTTCAAGTGATATAATAACCATATATAATCAAGATAAATCACTGAAAGTAGAATTATCGACAGATTCCTTCTTATTGAAATTCTACCATAATAACAAACTTTCCATGACTATCAATGACCGCTCATTGTTGAATATAGAGCATCAAAGATTAAAGGAATTAAATTTTCAGAATCTATTACCTGAAGAATCATCTTATAATATGTTTCGTGATGATTTTGATTATTCTAAAGATGATTCATTAGTTTTTGGACCTGAAGCTGTAGCATTGGATTTCACATTCAATGATTTCACAAATGTATTCGGAATTCCAGAGCATGCTGATTCATTACGATTGAGAGATACTTCTGCAACTGAACCATACCGTTTATTTAATGTTGATGTTTTTGAATACAATGTTGATTCTACTATGCCAATGTATGGTGCAATTCCACTAATGATAGCCACAAATCCAAAATCGTCTGTAGGATTATTCTGGATAAATGCAGCTGATACATGGATTGATATAAATTATAAAGATTCTCAAACAAATACACATTGGATTTCCGAGAATGGGATTATTGATGTAGCATTATTTTTTGGTCAATCTCCAGATAATATAACTAATGACTTTATTAAATTAACAGGTAAACCCCAGTTACCATTATTATCTTCTATAGGATATCATCAATGTAGATGGAACTATAACGACGAGTCAGATGTCTTAAATGTTGATTCAGAAATGGATCGTGCCCATATTCCATATGATTTTATATGGTTGGATTTGGAATATACTGACGACAAGAAGTATTTTACCTGGAAACCAGATTCATTTCCAAATCCAAGAAGATTATTGGAAAAATTAGCAAGGCTTGGTAGAAATTTGGTAGTATTAATTGATCCTCATTTAAAGGAAAATTATGATATCAGCAATAAAGTTGTAGAGGAAAATGTTGCTGTACAAAACAGATTAGGTGAACCATACGTTGGTCATTGTTGGCCAGGGAAATCAGTTTGGATCGATACATTTTCTCCTTTGGGTCAAATGGTTTGGGATAAGTTTTTAAAAGTATTTGTTACGAATATTAGAAATTTACATATCTGGAACGACATGAATGAACCATCAATTTTCAGTGGTCCTGAAACTACTGCACCAAAAGATTTGTTGCATTATGGTGGATTTGAAGAAAGATCTGTTCATAACGTATATGGTTTAACAGTCCATGAGTCAACATATAACTCTTTAAAGAATTTAAAAAGTGACATGGATGAGAGACCCTTTATTTTAACCAGAGCTTTTTTTGCAGGTTCTCAAAGGTCTGCTGCAACATGGACAGGTGACAATGTAGCCTCCTGGGAGTATTTAAGAATTTCCATTCCAATGTGTCTAACTAACAACATTGTAGGAATGCCTTTTATCGGTGCCGATGTAGCTGGGTTTGCGGGTGATCCTGAACCTGAGTTACTTGCACGTTGGTACCAAGCTGGTTTATGGTATCCATTCTTTAGAGGACATGCACATATTGACTCCAAAAGAAGAGAACCTTATTTATTAGAAGAACCTATTAAATCTATTGTTCGTGATAGTATTCGATTAAGATATACATTGCTGCCATCGTTATATACTAGCTTTTATGAGGCTCACATATCTGGTTCCCCAATAATGAAGCCAATGTTTTATGAAAAGCCAGGTTACACAGAACTATATAATATTGACAATCAATTTTATGTCGGTAATACTGGTCTGTTGATCATGCCAGTAGTTGACAAAGAGCATACTTCCGTTCAAATGAATTTTACTCCTGGTATTTATTATGAATATGATAACTTGCAAACCTTTACAGTTACAGGGAAGGATGTTGTACAGAAAGAGATTGATGCTCCTCTAAATAAAATTCCAATGTTTATCGAAGGTGGACATATCATCACAAAGAGAGATAAATATAGAAGATCGACAAAATTAATGATCCATGATCCATATACGCTATTGATTGCTCCTGACTTGAATGGAAATGCAATCGGAAAATTATACGTTGATGATGGTGAAACATTTGCATATGAAAAAGGTGAGTATGTTGAAACACTTTTCGAATTAACTAAGGGTAAAACCTTGAGAGCTGAGCCAGTTCATGTACCATCTGGAGATAAAGCCTTAGGAAATAGAATGATTGAAAAGATCATAATTGCTAAAAATAATATATACAACAATTATAAAAGTGACGGTACCCTAAAAATTTCCACTCTGGGTATTGATTCTTCAATAAAAATATCTGAAGATGAAAATTCGATTATAATTAATCACCCACTAATATCCATTGATAGTGCCTGGGAAATTACTTTCTAAGCGTATAACATGGACCATGTTTTTATTTTAAATAGATATAGACATCAGCATATATTAAATAATTGCATACAAGAATAATTTAATAACAAATTTTACTTCAAGTTTTGAATATTTTGTACTAGTAAAAGGTTAAAGCAAAATGCACTTAACTATCTCGTTTTTATGTATGTCTTTCTTTTCAGTGCTTATTTTCTTAATTATATCTATTACACGGTTTAGAGTATTGCCGCTATTAAAAAATAGTAAAGGGATTACAAATAAAAAATTCAAAAGTCTGTAATATCTGAAGGAAACAAACAGTAATATGAGGGGTAAGTGGTTAATAGAGGCTAAATCAAAATACTTTAAAGAATAATCAATCAAATGAGCAATCCCAACAACTCTGAAGTGCGAAAACGAGTTGCTGAAAGATGGAGTAAATTTCAATTAGAACAGGATGAGCAGATGGCTAAGCGCCAAAGATCATCTGTTGATGATCTGACCCAAGATACACCAGCCGCTTCAAATATTATAGATCTTACTAATTCTAGTGATGAGGATACTGATATAGAAATGAATACTGGTAACAAAAGCATTGAGAAAGAGATATATAAGATCGATGATGACGATACACAAGATTCAATTAAAACAACTTCGACAATAGAAAGTCCAATTAAATTGATAAAATCAGAAATATATGATACTGGTAAAAATAATGAACCAATAGTAGATTCGGCACATTTCATAACGATGAAAGAAATATTTAGTGATAAAAAATTGAAGAAATGTGTTTTATTTAGTTTCCAGTATGATTTAGAATTTTTGTTGAAACAATTCCACCATTCCATTGAATCAATCATTATCATAGGACAAGAGGGCACGATATTACCTGCTACCTCTTATGAAAATGAACCATTTATTAAAAAAATAAGTGTTATTCAATTTAAGATGCCACCATTTACTTGTCATCATTCAAAATTAATCTTAAATTTTTATGAAGATAAATCGTGTAGAATATTCATCCCTTCGAATAATTTTACTTATTGGGAAACTAATTTACCACAGCAGGTCTGTTGGTGTAGCCCCTGTTTACCATATAATGATTTTAATACTACTACTACAGAATCAGTTTCATTCAAGTTGAATTTAATAGATTATTTAAATTCTTATCTAATATATGATATAAAAAGGAAAGTTATTCCTTTATTATCTAAGATTGATTTTTCTTCATTATCAAATGTAGAATTTTTATATTCCACACCTGGTAAAGATATAACATCAGGAATACAACAATTAGTTTCTGTGTTAAAGAAAAAAGATTGCATAGATAAAAAATCTGATTCAAATATTGTTTCACATTATTTATGTCAAAGTTCTACAATTGGAGGATCATTGGCTAAAAAAGTCAATTCTAATCTATTCACACATATTATGATTCCTGCGTTTGCAAATCTATTAGATAATGATTCAAAATCCAGATCCAAATCCAAACTTCCAACAACTGACGAATTATTAACAATATTTAAGAAGGAAAATATTAAACCATATATTATATATCCTACAGTGGAAGAAATAAGGAATTCACCAAGTGGATGGACATGTTCAGGATGGTTTAATTTCAATTATATGAAAAATGTGACATATTATGATATGTTATTTAAACAATTTAATATTTTTTATAAACAAGATCCATCATTAATTTCTAATCAAAGAAAAGCTACTCCATCGCATTCTAAATTTTACATGAAAAGTAGTTCAAGTAGTAGTAATAGTGATTATAATAATAATAATAACAATAATTCAACAAATCCATTTAGTGAATTAGATTGGTGTGTATATACATCTAGTAATTTAAGTTTTAATGCATGGGGTAAATTAACAGCCAAGCCAAGAAATTATGAAGTTGGTATACTGTTTTATTCCAATACAAAACAAAAGATAAGATGTAAGAGTTTCACTGACAGTATTTATAAAAGAGGACAAAAGTTATGCCAAGATAATATAACTGAATCATCATCATCACCATCATATGTCAAAAATATAACAGTTATGGTTCCATTCACATTACCGCCTACAGAATACCAATCAGAAAAAGATGAAGCATTTTGTATGGCTAAAGATTATAAATTAAGAGATATCCATGGTGAATTCAACGCACCAATATAGCATTTAGCACTTAGCACTTAGCATTTATAATATCTTATTAGATCTTTTGTCATATATATATATATATATTTCCCATCACATCCACGTGATACAAATCTCACACACACACACACATATATATTACATCCTATATTTTCACCAAACCCAGATCCCCCTCCTGCCGCCATGTACTTATTATTACTGTAAGAATGGTATACCTGCGCTACCACACGCTTAAAAGACACTTCCAATTTAGTAAACGTTTACTAAAAAATTATTAAATAGTAGCGTACCAACATCACACCCCACGACGCACATAACGATATTATGGCACACAATTTTTCATTACTACGCTTTTACTACGCATTTACTACGCTTTTAGTAAATATTTATTAATTAGTTAGTTATAGCCCGGAAAGGGGGGGGGGGGGGGGGGTAGTAGTACGGGAGGGAGTGTGTCAACCAACCCATTGATTTTCTTCATCTTTGTAAAACCCTCCCTCTGTGTGTGCCCTACCCACACTGGGTGGCCAATACTATAGTGGGCGATATCTCCTAACCCGTTTCAGACGCTCGCCAACCCTCTCCAGTGGCCCTGTTGTGCCAATCGATATTATTTGATTTTTTTATTTTCTGTCTCTTCTCTCTCGGAAAAAGGGGGGGGGAGAGAGAGAAAATACTCAATAAGAAGGGAAGGGATGGAAAGTAATACTGAGTGAGAGTGTAAGGGAGACAGACAGAGAGAGAGAAACTGGGAGAGAAACTGTGTTGGGTGGGCTATTTCCATATTATGATGTTTTCGAAATGGAAAAGAAAAAATGTATATGTCTATTTTGAAATTAATTTTCATTAGAAAATATTATATATATAAAAGGGGATAGAATAGATTTATTCAGTGTGTTGGTTTAAATTAATATATACAGATTTGTTTGTATCTGGACTTACTTTATATTCTTTGTTGCATATATACACATATACACTCATTCAATTGAATAAGAATTAAACACACAATACTCACAAGACATACACAATGCCAAAGAAAGTCGCTATCATTATTTATACTATGTACGGTCATGTTGCCGCTACTGCTTTAGCTGAAAAGAAAGGTGTTGAAGCTGCTGGTGGTACTGCCGATATCTTTTTAGTTGAAGAAACTTTATCTCCAGAAGCTGTCATTGCAATGGGTGGTGCTGAAAAACCTTGTTATCCATGGGCTACTAATGAAACTTTAGTTGAATATGATGCCTTTTTATTTGGTATTCCAACTAGATTCGGTAATTTCCCTGCTCAATGGAAAGCTTTCTGGGATAAAACTGGTGGTTTATGGGCAAAAGGTGCTTTACATGGTAAAATTGCAGGTGTTTTTGTTTCAACTGGTACTGGTGGTGGTAATGAAGCTACCGCTATTAATGCTTTATCAACTTTAGCTCATCATGGTATTATTTATGTACCATTAGGTTATAAAAATGCTTTCGCTGAATTAACTAATTTAGATGAAGTTCATGGTGGTTCTCCATGGGGTGCTGGTTCTTTAGCAGGTGCAGATGGTTCAAGACAAGTAAGTGATTTAGAATTAAAAATTCATGAAATTCAAGGTAAAACTTTCTTTGAAACCGTTGAAAAATTTTAAATTAAATAAAATAAAATAATATAAAATAATATAATATAATATACTATAGTATAATATAATATATATACAAATAAACAAAATCAATATCATTAATAGAAACATTATTTTACTACACACACACACACATACGTATATATATATTTACAGGAATTATTTACTTTTTTACTACTTCTCAAGTGAACGAAGTTTCATTTCATTTATTGGTAATTTACCATCAAGTTGTCTCGAACTACAATCTCTTAATTCATTTAATAATTTTAAACAATTTTCATTGATTGTTCTACTTTCTCTATTATTAATAATACAACTCTCATATTTTTTCATTAAATCACCACAATTTAAAATTATTTTTTTAACACTTGGTACTTTTTCTTTTATACAACCAGATAAATTAATTTGTTGAATATTACAATTTTTAACTTCACCCTCATTTAATTTTTGACTTAAACATTTATGATATTCAATAAATTCTGTTGGACAATGTAATGCGACATCTTCCATAATAATCTCATCTAATACTTCTGACATATTTGTTTCTGTGTATATGTTTACTTTCTTTTAACTCTGGTAACTTAAGTATAAACATACCATACACCAAAATATGCTTCCTTAATACTTCCCTTATTCACTCTTTTATGTACTCTCTTTTTTTTTTTTTCATTTTTTTCTATTTTCATTATTTTTAAATTTTTATCATTTTGGTAGTGTTTTAGCGTTTCTAGCAAATATAATTTCTACTATAAGTAAAATAAATAATTTATATTTGAAAAATAAAAAAGACATAAAGAGATAAGAATAACGAGTATGAATAACTCAATTTTACAATATCAATTTAATAATATCAATTCAATAAATTTATTTAAAATTGCAAGACAAATAGAATTTGAAAAAATATTAGAATGTACAAATCCCAAACTTTATAATTTTAATAAAAAATCTGAACTTTTTGGTAGTGTAAGTTGTTTAGATATAGATAGTAGTGGACAATTCTTGTTAAGTGGTACGAATAATGGTTCAATATTTGTTTATTCATTTGATGATAAATTGAATAGTTATTATGATGAATCAAATGGTAATGAGAATGATAAATCATATGAATTAATGAATAGGAAAATTAAATCTATTAAAAAAACCATTGAGGATGAGTTGAGTACAACTGGAGAAATCAATAACAACAGTGGTGGAGATATAAAAGAAATGCATAGTTTTGAAACTAATAGGAATAAATATAAGATGTACAGGAAATCTAAACCTTCTGGAGGTATGGTGACTAAGAGTACTCCTACATACGGAGATGGTAATACAACCAGTAGTATAAATACTCATAAGTATAGTATACGTAGTATCAAATGGTATGAAAAAGATAATGGTATGTTTTTCACTGGGTCAAATGATTGTACAGTTAAGATATGGGATACGAATAAATTTATTCCAGTACAAGATATTCCATTTGAATATAAGATTAATCAATTAGATTGTCGAAATGATAAGAATTTGATTGTTGCTAGTATTGAAGATTATTCCCCACGATTAATTGATTTGAATAATATGAATCAAGGAATATCAATAATTGGAGATTCTAGTGATGTGAAGAGTGAAACGTTATGTTGTAAATTCAATCCTAAGAGAGAATATATTGTAGCGAGTGGGAATGATGATGGAAGAGTAATAATCTGGGATATACGAATGAATAATAAGAAATATCTTGAATTAAAAGAAAAAAATATTATAAGTAAAGCACATTTAAAAAGTTGTAATGATATTGAATGGAATGAACAAGGGACTGAATTGTTAAGTATTGGATTAGATGGTAAATGTAAGAAATGGTTCCCATTTCTTACACAAGACAGTAGCAGTAGTAGCAGCAGCAGCAGCAACAGTACCAGCACTAATAATATATTAATTGGCGATATTGATATGATGCGAAATCATTACAAGAAAAGAACTAGTAGTAGAATACAATGGTATGGTAATGAATATATTTTAATCAATACAGATCATAATGACATATCTGTGTACGAGAGCGAACAAGGCAAACTATACAACAAGATCAAGAATCCTTATACCAGTAGCAGTAGCAGTAGCAGTACCAGTACCAGTACTAACACAATCAAGACTGTACCGTTAATATCATCAATGATAATACAGTCACAAAATATGACGATGATGTCAAATAGTAATGGTATAAGGTTATTACTCAGTTCCCAAAACAATTTATACGAATATTCCTAGTCACGTGGGACACATTTCCGCGCCAAAAAATAGGGGGCACCACCCCGCAACCAAATCTCGTGCTGCGCCGTACACAGCGACACCAACCACCCCATCACCACACGGTAAACCACACACATACAGTGAACTTGGTATGCTGTTTTGCACACACACAGGGAAACCAGAAAAACGTTTTCCCAGTTGTAGTGTAGTGCTAACTACTGGACACTACACTACACTACACAAGAAAGACATACACTGAACACGACAAGACTGATTGATAGATTCTTAGTACTAGTAGTGCTAGTTCTAGTAATTATATACCATATACCATATACTATATACCCCCCCCCCTTGGTGGTGGTTGGCAATCATAATTATATAATCTAATCTAATTCTTATTACAGTGCACAGTCTAATATAGTCTGGGGTAACAATACCCATTATTCACTATAAATAAACTTGTACTACTTACTACTACTACCACAGTAAATACATATCATCATATCACATCACATCTTATATTTTACACTGGGGAAAATACACGGGGAAACTACTCACTAACTACTACTACTACTACTACTACTACTACTACTACTAGTATACACAAACACCAATACCGGTTTGTTCCCAATTCATTATTTTCATTTTTAAAAAAAATATTTTTAAATTTTTTAGAAATTTTAAAAATAAAAAAAAAATAATTCTAATTTTTTAAAATCTAAAAATTAAAATTATCATTTTCCCTTCTTCTTTCTTTATATGCTGATATTATTGTTATTATTAGTTGAGGAATAATACAATATAATACAGTACAGTACAATAGACTAATAGACTAATACACTAATATAATATAATATAATATAGTATAATACCATATCATATCATATAGTATAGTACTCAGTTGTTGTTTTATTAGTTTATAAACATACACACACAAGGGGTGATATTATCAAATACGATACACAATACAAACTCTGTTTTATTACTTATTCGCTCCTACCTGTTTATATTAATATATATATATACTATATTACTGATTCTTTATTAAATCTGTGGAGATATATTTTTATAGGTAATTCACCATGCCAACAAATAATTTAGCTGCATATTTTTCAAATAAAGCTAATAACAATAATAGTAGTAGTAATAGTACTACTACTACTTCTACTACTACTGCAAATGGTCAAGATGATGAAGATATGGGACCATCCATATCTATGGCAGTAGAAGCACATACAGATGATGAGTTTGAAAAAAATACATTCAATTTGAAAAGAACAAGATCAATGGGTTTATTTAACGATTTCATCGATCCAACTAAAAAAATATCAGATAATAATACTGATAATGATAATAATAATAATAATAATAATAATAATAGTAATGATAATAATAGTAATGATGATATTATAAAAAATAATAATAATAATAATAATAATAATAATAATGATAATAATGATAATATGGATATTGATGATAGTGATTTTGATAGTAATACTTCATCAGATGAATATGACGATGAATACGATGATGACGATGAATATGATGAAGATTTGGAAGAAGCTCGTGCCGCAGATATGCATATGGATGGAATCAAAAGATCAAATATAAACTCAACTTCTGCTTCTCCTCCTCCTGCTGATAATGATAATATTTTAATACCACAAGATGATAGTGATCTTGTAAGAGAACCAAAAACTCATGTAGATTATCTTTCACATCAATGGAATGAATCAGAAATTTCGAATTCTTGGAAATATATCATTTTGAAGAAAAAGAAAAGAGATGTAATCGATGAAGTGAATTCTGCAAGATTAGAAAATGCTTCTTGGAGAACTTGGGCAAAGGCAAGAAATAATTTAAAAACTGTTTCTCCTGAAATTGTAAATTGGTCAAAAGATTCAGATGTTACTTGGTTATATGGTCCTGTATTAAATGAAGCTATAGACCCTGAAAATGAAACACTTCTTCAAAATAATAATAATAATAATAATATTATTATCAAACCTTCTAAATCAGCAATTTCATCCTCTTCCTCATCATCATCATCAAAGAACAAGAAAAATACTCAAAATCTTCATGATACAAAAGATATTGAAGATATTCAAATTGGTTATGGTTCAGATGATGAAAATTCAAAAAGATTAACAACAACAATTACAAAAAAGAATAATAAATTTATTTTAAAACCAATTTTGAAAAAACGTACAGTAACAGAAATTATTGAAGAAAATTCATTATGGAAATTAAATGAAGCAAGAAAACATGTAAGTGAAATGAGAAATGCAAATATAATGATCGACCCATATGGTTATTCAAGTAATAAACATAAAGATGAGTATAATGATTATAATGCCTTAGCAGGTAAACTTAATGCACAATACTATTCTCATAATAAAAATAATAATTCAAATTCACAATCACCATCATCACCATCATCAACAACGGAGGCAGTATCATCATCATCATTAAATGGAAATTCATCTGTAAATAATATTAACGATAATAATGATAATGATACTACTGCTAATATACAAAACGAAAACAATAATTCTGAAACTATAATGACAAATGTAGCACAAAAAAATAGTTCTAATGATAATATTAACAATACCAACAACAATGCATATTCAATAACCAACAATGGACAAAACAACAACAACAATAATAATTCAATTCATAATTCTTCAAATAATAGTACTTCCACTTTAACACATTTGGATACAAGTACAACAACAAATACAATTACCACAATTTCTGATTCAGATGGAACAAATAAAGATTCGGCAACACTATCATCGATTTTAACTACATCGAATGGTGCAGTGAAACAAAATAAAACAACAAATAGGCATATTCATTTTAATGATAGGGTAGAACAATGCATGGCTATAAAATATCCAAATTTTGACAGAGTTTCCATTGACGAACATTCATCTGATGATGATACTGATAGTAAACTTCAGAATTATAATCATGGTACCTATTTTTCAAGAGATGATGATAGCTATTATGATTCGACTGATAGTAATGTGGACGATTCTTTAATTACTTCATCTGATGAAGATGATGAAAATGAAGATGGTGGTTTATTCATTAATGCAAGATTTTCAAGAAGAATGGATTCTGGTGTTCATTCACCAATTACCGACAACTCATCATTAGGTTCTAGTGGGTTCGCAAGAAATACAATTCAACCAATTATTAAACTATTGCCTGCAACCACATTAAACTATGGTTCTGATGAAGAATCTGATAATAGTGATTACGAAAATAATTACGGGAATGCTGTGTCTCATAACGTTAACACATATAGAGGTTATGATTATATGTATGATTATAATACTGTTTATACTGGTGACACTTCAAACTTCTTGCCAATGGATTATTCAGGTATTGTTGATATTCCAGAAGGTATTGATTTACAAAATTCAATTGCTGATGATGTACCAAGTTATGATTATGCTCAAAACGCCATTTCTCAACCTAATGATACTACATCGATTAATACAGGAAAAAATGAAAACAAAACAACTGATTTTATGTATAATGATGATGAATCATATTATTCAAATTCAGACAGTGACCAACAGTTTATTGAACATTCACAAGATCAAAGTAGCGATGAAGAAGATTTGCAACTAAAGAGATCTATTTCGCTAGGTAAATCAGGCTCCTCAAATTCTTTGAGAGATCTATCAAATAAAGGTTCGAATACTTCACTATTAAGCTTAGGTGCTACTCATAGTTTTATTACAGGAAAGGTATTAACCCCACAGAATGATAACCAAACAAGCTTTAGTTCTCCACAAGATCCAAAGTCTGGCTTCACCAAACGTAAAGCATCAACTAATAATTTTATTTTTGATTCAGATAGTGAAGAAGAAGAAGAAGATGATGAACAAATTGCAAGTATGATTGATAATGACAGGGCTACTCCTCTAGAAGCAAATCCTTTATCAAATGAGTTTACATATGGCTCAGAAGTGAAGTCAATTCCAATACCGACAAACTTGTTAAGTGGTGAGCAATCTGATGTTTCAAAAAGTTTTAGATTCGGTAGTAATTCATCATCGCCAGCGGAAGTAAGTTCTAACGACGTTGCTATTTCTGGTTGTTTTTCTCCAAGAAATGATTCTTTGAAGTCAGTAATGTCTCAAAAAGGTTATATTGAAAAAACGTCATCTAATGAACTAGAATAAGATTGATATATTTCAAATCAAGCGGTTGATCTTCAAGTACTACCAATCTATATTGGTATTTTACATTAATTATATTTTAACGGAAACATGGTTACAGGTTATAAAGAATAAAAGATAGCAAGAAAATAAAAATATTACAAGAATTAAGGGCACACATAATTTTGTATATCGAAAGACTACATGCCCTTTTATACTATATATGATCTCCTTTTAGTGAAAACGAGAAGAGATAAACATAATCATTTTATTTTTCTTTAACAAATGATTATTTCCATATTGTATATACAATAATTAAATAGGTAAATATATATTTATATATAAACATATATTAGGCATTTTCTTTAAAATTTTATATTAAACGAGACTATTCCAATCCTATTTCAATGGAAGTGGAGCATCACATATTTTTACAAGACCCTTTAATAATAATCATACATGATAACCAGGTGCATAGTTATTTTAATGTCAGTATCATACTACTTTTAGAGCATACATATTTTCCTTTTTCTCTACTCGTAATAAATGATATAAACAGACCAACATATGAAAACTAAACGGAAGAGGGAAGAATTAAACATTATATTAAATTAATGCTTATTTTAAAGGGCAAATAAATATCTTTGAAACCTTAGTTCCACTCAATGAGGAGATATCTGCATTCACATTTAGACATTGCTACAAAAAAATTAATATGGAACTTCCGAAGCAAGAGATCAGCAGAGTGGCAAGAAATGAATCGAGTGCCAATTCACTGACTATGAACAACGAGGAACCCTATAATATACCGAAAATAGTTGTTCCAAAATCTCCCTCATCTACAATAGGGGATGATACATCACTAAATGATGATTTATTAAGCATTTCAGGAAGTACTAGACATAAAAATCTTTCAAGAAGAAGTATCGATTCAATATCTGTAAGAAGGAGTTTTGAATCATCTGCATTGAGTAAGAATGGTAGGACATTTGGATTCAGTAATGATATACGTAGTGGTTCACAAGATTATTCACCATTAGGTAATAATTCTATATATGAAATTGTAATGAATACAAGAAGAAAAGATTGGCTGGGATACCCAACATCTTTTGATATCCCACCAATTGTTTTAACTAAAAACGAAATCAATAAAGAATGGAGAAATCAAATTAGACAATATGTCGAGGAAATAAAAAATGAATATTCCGTCTTCGAAAGTACAAATAACTTAAAGAACATGAATCGACTCGAACAAATAAAACAATTAGAAACATACAACGACTCGACATTAGATATCACATCAACTAAGGATAATGCAACCGAAGAAAATGACATATATAAACATAATGATGTCAATAAAGAAATTGAAGATGTACCTAAATTATATTTTGATAAAGATTTTAAATTAGATAATCCAAGAACTTTTCATCGTGTGTTAGAAGGAATTGATTTGCATATGAATAAATTAGGTATTGAAGATGAAGAAGAAAGGGCAGAATCATTTTCAGAATTAGATAGCAGATTAAATGATTATCTAGATGCAGTTGAAGGGTTACTGGTTACAGAAATTTCGAAATCATCGCATAAGTTTTTCCATGCACTAGGAAATGTTGATCAAATTCAAGAAAAGGTAAACAATTCAATCGATGGATTGGATCAGCTAGTAGTTGCCTTAGATGATATAGATAAGAGGAAAGTGCAAGGAAAAATAAATAACTTACAGAAGATCATAAAAGAAAAGAATGTAGAGAAGCTAGAACAAGGTCTCTTACAAGTAAAACAAGTTTTACTAAAAAGTGAAGAGTGCAAAGAACTGTATAATAAAAATGAATATGATACTTGCATGGAGATGATAAACTCTATCAATAACTTAATTAGAAGTGATAACTTGCAAGATGCAAATGTGAAAGAATGGACGGCTAACTGGCCTCATCCCCTAATTGATTTAAAAAGTATTCCCTCCTTATTAGAAACTAGAGAATTTTTAACTAATATGAAAATTGAAATTGGAGGTAAAATTTCTTTACAATTATGTGATATATTATTAAAAGATTTGAGAAAACATTGTAACTCTGTAGAAACACAAGTTATATTGGATAGATTACAAAATAAGACAAGCGATAAAACGTATTTACAAATTGAACCTGAATTAGAGACTGATATTAAAGCATTAATAGAGAAATTATTCAAATGTGAAGAACTAACAAGTGCATTCAGTGTATATCAAGATAAGGCAATCACTGAGTTGAAGAGTATTATCAAGTTATACCTACCACAAGAGAAGCAAATACAAGCCAATGAAGAAACAGGTAAAAATGATCCAGCGGCAAAGACTACTACTACTACAAGTGGTTCTAAATTATCTAAATTAATTAAAGATCAAACACCATTAGAATTTCAAGATATGTTAGTTAAGACTTTTACTCATGCTAGTGAAGCGATTAGAAGACTTTATAGACATCAAAAGTTATTACTTGATATTTCATTAAACACTTTAATGAATAGCGAACATCCAACTAAGAATGAACATGATATGATTACACAATTAGATATAAGGAATGGTATTAATGAAAGTATTAGAATTGTTCAATTACGTATGGGTAAAATTATTGTTGTTAGAAGAGATTTAACATCTCAATTAAGATATGATTATTTTTTAAAAATTTATTCAATATGTGTAAATTTTATTCAAGAATGTGAAGCAGTTAGTGGTGAATTTCTAACTAAATATTTAAGTGATGTATTATCTGCACAAATTAAAACATATATTAATACTAAGAATTCCAAATATATGAAATTATTAAGTAATAAAGTTAATACTGAAACATGGTTGCCATTTATTGTTGATCCATCAGTACAACGAGATGTTAATGATATTGTATCATCCATGGATATTGATCCATTAGATTGGACAAAACTATTACTACTTACAGTTGAGAAATCCACAGTTACAGTCACAGCAACAGGCACAGGCACAGGCACAGAAACTAGTAATACTAGTGAAACTAACGATGTTGAGATTGATGATAGTAGTAATACAGCAAGTGAGAAAGTTACAGTTGTTGGTCATAGAAAATCTGTTGTTGTTGGTGATAAAACATTTGTTGCAAGTGATACATTAATTACAATAATTAATATGATTAAAGAAATAATGATATTATCAACAAATTTACCCACCATATATTTATTCAATTTTGAAAAAATAATATATGAATTATTAAAACTATTCAATGCGAATGTAATTTCAATAATAAATGACCCCAATAAGAAACAAAAAAATCTTTCCATTATGGGAGAATCATTAGATTGTCTTGTTGAACTAATCAAGATAATACAAAGATTCTACAGAAGGTTATCTAGTTCAAGTAGAGAATATAAACACAGAGAATTAGGACAGCAAAATCAACAACAACAAGTTGATTATATTCAATTACTAAAATTATATCAAGTAACATTAGAAAAAATATATCTTGCTAATGCACCACCACCACCAGCATAATAAAATGACATATATACACATACATGTATACAAATACATACACATACAAACATACATACATACATACATACATACATACTAATAGACAAATAAATATAATAGTACTTATACCAATATAC
Organism: Vanderwaltozyma yarrowii; assembly: GCA_030568135.1. Lineage (NCBI taxonomy): Eukaryota > Fungi > Ascomycota > Saccharomycetes > Saccharomycetales > Saccharomycetaceae > Vanderwaltozyma > Vanderwaltozyma yarrowii. Next base: position 68,132 of record JAJLTL010000012.1, read on the forward strand.
CAATACACCAATACCATACCATATAAATTGGTATTACCCTTTTTAATAATTTTTGTGTTAAATTATGTTGCACGTGCTCACACGTGCAAAACGACACACTGCCCTCACCATAAACGGCCCATACTGAAGCCGCGTCACGGTGCGGTGTTGGGCTTTCCCCCATCATAGATTTTGTTTTGGGACAATTTTGTGAATGAATGCCAATTTGTTAAAAACACTTTCCTGGTGGTGAGAAAAGGTGAAAAGGCGAAAGGAAGGTAAGTCGATGAATGAATGAAGGAATGAATATTTTGTTTGTTTTATTTTATTTATTTATAAGCTGCTACCCTGACAGTTGGTTTGTTTATTTGAGGGTAATGGTTCCATAAGATTATATTCATTTGTTTACTATTTATTGTGGTACTGGACTGACTGGTTATAGGAGAGTGTTGTATAAAGAAATAAGCATACTTGTGCAAGATACTCTACTTAAAGTTATTCATATAATAAATAAGCAATCTTTTGTTTATTTTTTTTGGTATAGCTTGTTGGAATTGAACTAATAGCTGTATTTTTACGTGAATTTTTTTTGGGGGGAAATATGGTTATTGATCATCAGAAGGGTAACAGCGGTGATGATTCAAATCAATTAAGACATGATAACGATGAATCTGTTGAAGAAGCTGTATTTAAATATGTTGGTGTAGGTTTGCATGATGGTAATGGTAATGGTAGTGGCAATGGTGCTAATGCCGACAAAGATGATTCAAAAGATAGTAATACTGATAAAGAGAAGAAAAATGATACTGTAAATAATAGTACTACGGCAGACACTACAGACACTACAGAAACTACTACTACCACCACCACATCAACTGCCAATGCTACTACTGCTGCAAATGCTCCTGCAAATAATATTAATAATAATACTAATAATAATAATAGCAACAACAACAATTTATCTGATATGGAATGGTTTTTATCTACTGAAGGTATAAAATATAATCAAACACATGGAGTTCATACTAATAATAACAATATTAATAGTACAAAAAATGCAGAAAATGTTGCTGCTGCAGCTGTTGTTGCAGCTTATGCAAGTTCATTAACTAATAATAATAATAATAATAATAATGAAAAAAATAATAACAGTAAAAGCAACAACAACAGTAATAAAAGAAGTCATGGCGGTTCAGATGATTCTTCTTCTGTTGGAAAGAAAAGAAATTCAAATAAGAAATCAAAAATTATTAAAGATATTAGAAAAGAAGACGTTGTTGATCCGGAATTAGCTACATTGGATGATGATGAACATAATGATAATACAAAAGATGATGATAATGAAAGCAAGGAAAATAATAATAATGATGATGATATTACAAAAGGAACTAATAATAATCATAACCATAATCATAATCATAATAATTCTCAAAATGGACTTGTTGAAGATGCTGTATCTGCTCACGAACATCTCGTACGTAAAGCTATCATTGATTCAGATTCTATATCTCAACATCCAGATTTCCAACAGTATTTAAATACTGAAGAAGAATTTAATAATAACAACAACAACAACAACAACAAAGATTTGAAGAAAAAAATTGGTTCAAAAGATAATACTTCTTCTGTTGATGATATTAATCAACAAAATAGTAAAGATTATGCAGACTTACAAAAAGATTCAAATATCGATGGTTCTGTATCAAAAGATTCATTAAAGCCTGAATATCGTGAAGTTTTACCAAAAGTTACCCCTTCCACTGAATTTACTATTATTCCTGATGTTTCAGATTTAATTCAAAGTGCAGCAACAAAAGCTTCTGCAAGTATTGATACTTCAACACAATCAAGTGGTAAATCATTTGATTCTGCTGAAGAAGCTGCATTAGAACAATTTATTAGTGAATATCAATCAATTAAAGATATGAGTAGAAGAGAAATTTGTGAAAGAATTTGGTGTAATGAACGTCGTAAAGATGATTTTTGGGTTAATATTTGTAAAGTTTTACCTTATAGAACAAGATCATCCATTTATAAACATGTGCGTAGAAAATATCATATCTTTGAACAACGTGGTAAATGGACTCCAGAAGAAGAAAGAGAATTAGCAAGATTATGTTCCGAAAAGGAAGGTCAATGGTCTGAAGTCGGTAAAGTTTTAGGTAGAATGCCTGAAGATTGTAGAGATCGTTGGAGAAATTATGTTAAATGTGGTGAAAATAGATCATCACATAAATGGTCAATAGAAGAAGAATTTCAATTACAAGAAGTTATTTCACAATTATTAAGAGAAGCTGAATTGGAAGATCAACAAAATGTAGAAGGTGAAGAAGAATTATTAGATGAAGATGGTTTAGCTATTGATCAAAATAAAAATTATAATAATTCCTCAGCAACAAAAAAGAAAAAAGCTCATATGAGAACTTTTAAGGATATTATAAATTGGACAATTGTCAGTGAACGTATGAATGGTGCAAGATCACGTATTCAATGTCGTTATAAATGGAATAAAATTGTTAAAAAACATGCTTTAGAAAAAGTTGAAACTTTAACTGACAAAGATAAAATATGGATTTTATCAAAATTAAGAGATTTAGGTTTTACAGAAGATTCACAAGTTGATTGGGAAGAATTAGCAATTATGAAAGAAAATTCTGATTGGACAGGCGCAGAATTAAAATTGTGTTATGAAAAGATGAGAAGTAGAATTAAAAATGCTAAACAAAAGAAAATCAACGAAATTTCAAAAGAATTATTACAATTATATGAATAATTTTTTTAAAAACAAATGACATCTGTATTATAATATTGGTAACGAAATTGAAAATACCTCTCATCACTTCACTTCCCTCTATTCAAATGTGTTTAAATAACTCCTATATTGTTTTTTTTACACTTTCTTGAACACTAGGCAGTATTTATTTTACTGCACTTATATTTTTTTATAAGGTTTTTGTATTTTTATTCAATTAACAAATGTATCTGTATATGTTTATAATGTAATTTTCAGCATAAAATATAAATCAATTTATGTGATTTAATATCATTTTCTAAATCTTTTTTTATACCACGACTATATTATTTTATAGTTAGCTAAGTAATGAAAACAAAATCAATAATGAAAAGTAAAATGTTAAAATTAGATTTGAATAATTTTTGTTAATATTCTAATACATTATACAAATGATTATATATTTATATATAGAAAAAAGAAGCTTTATAATATCTATTAAAGACACCTAAAAACACTTAGAATTTAGAGAATTGCTTCTTAGACTTGGCAGCAGAAGAAACCTTCATGACGTTGAATCTAACAGTCTTGGAGATTGGTCTACATTGACCAGCGGTAACAATGTCACCAACTTCGACTCTGAAAGCTGGAGAAACATGAACTGGGACGTTCTTATGTCTCTTTTCGAATCTGTTGTACTTTGGAACGTAATGTAAGTAATCTCTTCTGATAACAATAGTACGATGCATCTTGGTGGAAACAACGGTACCAGTTAAGATCTTACCACGGATAGAAACCAAACCAGTGAATGGACATTTCTTGTCAATGTAGTTACCTTCAATGGCGGTCTTTGGGGTCTTGAAACCTAAACCGGCATTTTTATACCATCTCTTAGTTCTTCTGGAAGTCTTGAACTTTGGGTTGGTGAAGATGTGTGGTTGCTAGTTAAAATAGTAATAATATTAATAAATATTATAGATAATTGTTAGTAATTGTAATAAAGTTATAGCGTGTTTGTGAATCTAAAATGAAGATGATGTGATTTGATAGTTTAGAATCAACTCAACTCAAGACAAAAAAATAAAAAAATAATACGGAATATTTCGATAACAAAGCATCCAAGTTCTGTAATATAGATATGCACATTTAGGTATATCATAATAACAACACAACTGTCTAACAGTTGTATTTACAGAATTATTTCATTATAATAATACTTTATTTTAACTCTGTTATTGGAACCTTCTGCTAGTGCACACACTAGTATATTATAATCCAATAGTTTTTTTTGGGAAAGCTGTGGTAAACCTTATCGATTTATTGTTTCTTATATCAATGTATTAACAGCATCTTGGTTTTATTGTATTAAAACATTGTAATATTTTTTTATTTTTATTTGATTTCATTATTTCATCACATTTGTTAAAAATATAGTAATCCATACCTTTTGGAAAGCTCTTTCAGATTGAACAGTCAATTCAGTGGACATCTTTATGGTTTCTTGATTCTTCTGGTATTGTTAATATTACAAACTATATAATTTAAAAAGTACTATTACTTATAGCAAATGAATATTTAATTAAAAAAATAATATTCAATACAATAATGATGAATGAATATGAATTGTAATATTGAGAGAGAGATGATGATGATGATGAACACCAAGCAAGCATAAGATTACCAGTAATCTATGTTGATTATTAGACAGATATTGCTTGACTATCAGAGGTTGAAAGTTTCTTTACAGAGAGTTTAGTGGGTTAGTGAAATTATTCACTAAACTGAACTGTGCGTGCGTCTGCGGACAGGAAATGCATTTACACAGACGGTGGTGGTAGATTTCCAGAAGGAAAAACAACTTTGGTAGGATGGGGGGCGGTGGGACAGAAATCTTGCTACTTACCATCGCCCGCTCAGCAGCGTCTACCTATTTTATTTTAGCGAGAGGATAGCAATGTTTACGGGCTCAACTAACAGAAAAAATGAAATTGAAAATGTAAAAATGAGACGCGATGTGATTCTGATTTTTCTATTGAAAAAAAAAGAATAAAAAATAAAATATAAATTTCACTGTGGAAACATGTAAGGTTGTATACTTGTCCGACACGCATCCACAGGATGTACAGATGCACGCAGTCACAATATATATATATATTTATGTATATGTTTTTCAAATCATCATCATGGTTACATTAAGGGAGAGATAGATATGGGACAATGGATGCAAAGAAATGTGTTTCTTTTCAAGTTTCACATGTAATTGTGAATACTTTTAAATGTTTAAATCCTCTTTGCTGACTAATTGTATTGTTTAATGGTCAACGATTCATTGTATTTAAAGCAATACTTTTGAAAGGTATTTGAAAGTTTCTTCTCTTAGAAGTGAAGTCTTGTTTGCACCATTCAATTATTTGAATACTCTAAGATTCTTAGCATTGAAAAAGACATATATATATACATACATACAGATATAGCCTACCATTCATTATGTCTAATATACCATCTACTCAAAGTGTTATTTTAATTGACGGTATTAGTCCAGATTATGATGTAATTAAATATAGAACTGATTTCCCTGTTCCATCAGATTTAAAAGATGATGAATTATTAATTAAAAATAAATTTAATGGTGTAAATTTTATTGAAAGTTATTTTAGAAAAGGTATTTATCCATGTGAATTACCATATGTATTGGGTAAAGAAGCTGCTGGTGTTGTTGTTAAAATTGGTGATAAAGTAAGAAATTTTAAAGTTGGTGATAAAGTCGCTTATATTGGACTATCAACAATGGCTCAATATACAAAAATTAACGAAGTTAATCCAATATTTAAATTATCGGATGATGCTGATGATGAAAATTTAAAATTATATGCTTCAAGCTTGATTCAAGGATTAACTGCTTTAACATTTATCAATGAAGCTTATAAAGTTAAAAAAGATGATTATATCTTAGTTTATGCAGCAGCTGGTGGTGTTGGTTTATTTTTCAATCAATTATTACATAAAATTGGAGCTCATACTATTGCTGTTGCATCATCTAATGAAAAATTACAATTAGCAAAAGAATATGGTGCAGAATTTTTAATCAATAATTCAACAGATGATATTGTAGCAAAAGTAATGGAATTTACAAATAATAAAGGTGTACATGCAGCTTTTGATTCAATCGGTAAAGATACCTTTGAAACTACTTTGGAATGCTTAAGACTAAAGGGAACGTTTGTTTCATTTGGGAATGCATCAGGTCCTTTGGAACCTATCCCAGTAACAAAACTAGCCCCCAAAAATCTTAAAATATTAAGACCACGTTTATACGGTTATCTATCTGAACCAGAAGATTGGGTTCACTACTCAAAAGAATTTAGATCATTGATAGATTCTGGTAGTTTGAAAGTTAAAATCCACATGACTTATCCTTTAAGTGAATATAAACAAGCTGCAAAAGATATTGAAAGTAGAAAGACAACAGGAAAATTAGTGTTAGAAATCCCTTTCTAATAGTTTCTTATAAAATATATTACACCAATATAATGATACATAAATATATATATAGAAATATGCTCCTTAATTAACAACATATTCTTTTATCTTCTACTTTTCTCTATATAAAAATTATTATAGAGGAATATTTTTGATTCTGAATATATTTGTGTCAGAGCGTCGTGCTAAAAATGAGACTTACTGTCATTGCATTGAAATTAATAACAATAAATTTTGATTAAGTTGATATTAATAGGAGTTACTAATTACAGCATTAATAAACAGATATAACGTTGTAGTCAATGACCTATAAAATAAATAAATCATTAGTTTAAACTATTGGAATCATGTATATTTTGCCTTCGTGGGGACCTTATCCAGTGGATCAATCTACCCCTACTAAAAATTCCAAAAAATTATCTATAAGAAAGTGGTTTCACTCTCTTTCAAATAGGAACGAAAGCAACAATTTGGAATTAAATAATAATATTAAAAGGTCAGTTTCGTTAGGACCAACATTAGTTCAAGATTTTAATAATGAAAGTTCAAGACAATATTTTGATAGTTATGCAAGTAGTAGGGAAAAAATACACCATTTTAAAGAGCATGTTAAATCTGGTCTATACAAATTAAAAAATAACAATGCTAACATCAATACAAAATTAGTGGTTGAACCAACGATAACACAAGAAAGCAACCTAGATAATATGCAAGATGAACTTTCCTGTTATGAAATATTCCATACGTATCCAAAAGATTTAGAATTACTATTTGAATATTCCATGAAAAGAATATTTTCTGAAAATGCCTTTGATAGATTAGTTAAAGTTAAAGAAGATGGTCCACATAACAATGTATCTGAATTAGAACCTTTCCAAAATTTAAACTATGACGAATTAAATAAAATAGAAGAACTTTGTGGAGCTGTTGACTCAATTAGATTTACGTCACTTGATGAAACAGAAAAATATAAAATAGAGGCTCTTCCTTTATCAGATGTAGAAATTATTTCAATTGGTTCAGAGGGTAGTACGTCATTATCATCTCATATTTCGAATATGGAACATATCGATACTGGTCTAGAAATTAAATCATGTAGCTGTTCAAGTTCAGAAGAAAATTCAATACGAGCAACTCCTCCAATCTATTTAACAAAAAAAGTTGCTAATATGTTTAATGGATTTGGTTCATGTAGTTCCATGGACATGTTGGACTTTGGAAGGTTATCTGACTATGAAAACGAGTCAAGTGATGATGTACTATCTTATCAACTTGCAAAAAATGAATCATATCATCATAATTCACCAATTTCCGACTCTGATGACAACATAGAAATCAATAATCCTACAAGATTATTAGACTCAGGAAATTCCGCAATTGTTGAAAATATAGAAATACAAGTTCATCATATAAGAGAAACTCAACAGTGTGAAAATATTTCATATCCAATCATCCCCAAAGCTTCACAAATATGTCAATATAATAAAGATAGTGATTTCATTTCAATTAAAATCGTAAATAGTGAAAATGCGACAACTGATGAGGATTTGAAACTTAAAACTGACGACTCCAGAAGTTTTGAAACAAAAAAAATAAAAACAAAGAAATATGTAAACTTAATGACAAATGCAAATAAATTAAGAGAATATCAATTGGATCACTTTTATTCCAAAAAATATATTCCTGAGTTATTGAAATATATGATGATGACAGACTCTGACATCTTAGAATACTCGAACAATAAAAAAACTTTGAAAACCATTGTAGCTGGAGACATTAAATTTATGAATTATAGAACAACATATTACGGTTATGATGTTTCTTTGGCTGATGACAGTTTACCAATTTCTTAAAGTTCACATTTTACGAAATATTTGTATGTAAAACTATCGTGTAGACTGGATAAATTGATAATTTTATATAATAATCTGATTGGGGTTGAACTAAATGATCACTTCAGAGATCTATAATAATTCTAATAAAAATTGTATGCAAAATAATAAATTATATACTCGATATAAAGATTAATCAATAATTTTAAAATTAAAAATTAAATTTGTTATGAGAGATCGTAAAACCGTTTCCTACAATCAGTCACAGGTCCAATGGTCCAGTGGTTCACGACGTCGCCTTTACACGGCGAAGATCCCGAGTTCGAACCTCGGTTGGATCAAATTCTGATTAATTTTTTTGAAATTAGAAAAATGAGAACTCATTCATATTTAAAACTTCATGGGGATGATGATGGATTATATACTTTATTATTCACTGCTTCTTGAATGACAACATACCTTACAAGAAGGAATTAGTAGAGTTGAAGTAATATAAAGGACACTACTTATAATGAATACAGAATTACCTATAGTGACGATACATGACAAAAATGTGTATCATATACTTAAAAATAAGGGTTCATATGATGATACTACAAATGAACTGATATCAGAAGATATTGATATAAATATGAAACAGATCATGTTTCCCACAAATATAAAATATATTTTTGAAGATGATGATGAACAAGTGATAAGTAAACCAAATGAAGAAGAAAATGATTCATCGATAGAAAATGTAATTGTGATAGATTTAAATGATTCATATACAGTTGAGAATGTTGCTTTAATAAGTGAGAAGTATGAGCTTTTATCATTTAAAGATAATAAAATTAAAAATGTAAGAACAAATGGAGTCACGGATGAGATAAATATTATAGGGAATGAAATTGAAGTTAATGTTGTTTCAGAATTTCGCGATTTATCAAAATTAACCAATAATTTAACCCTTAATGAACTTATTAAGGTATATGCATTACAGAATGACCAAATAGAAACCTTATCTAACTCTATATAAGTGGAAATAAAATATAAATAATATATATGGATATATCCTTAGGATAATGTTGATAAATCTGCAGGTACTGGTGCTATCTTAATACGATAATGTCTTTCTATTTCTTTCATTTTTGATGAATCTTCTTTTGTTAAAAAATTAATGGAAACACCTTTCCTCCCAAATCTACCACTTCTACCAATACGATGTATATAATTTTCCATATTTTCTGGCAAATCATAATTTATAACTAATGATACTTGTTGAACATCAATACCACGAGCCCAGACATCAGTCGATATCAGAATTCTTGAATGTCCTGTACGGAAATCATTCATTACTTTATCTCTATCTTCTTGCTTCATGTCACCATGCATTGAAACAACAGCGAAATTAGACTGTAGTAATTTTTGTGATAACCAATCTACTTTTTTTTTAGTATTACAAAATATAACACATTGTGTAATTGTTAAGGAATCATATAGATCACATAGTGTATCAAATTTCCATTCTTCTTTATTAACATTAACATAATATTGCTTTATACCTTCTAAAGAAATTTCATCTCTTTTAACTAAAATTTTTACAGGGTCACTCATAAATTTTCTTGTAATTTCTAAAATATCTTTACTCATTGTAGCACTAACAACTACAACTTGACATGCTGATGGTAGTTTTGTGAAAATATCGTAAATTTGTTGTTTGAAACCTAATGTTTCACTCAATAATTCATCTGCTTCATCTAATATTAACATCTGAATACCTCTTGTTTGTATTAATTGTCTTTTCATCATATCCAAAACTCTACCTGGTGTACCACTAATTACATGGCAACCACCTCTTTTCATTTTCTTTAAATCATCTTTTAATGTTTTACCACCTGTCATTGAATATGATTGAACATTCATATAATCACCTAAATTACAAACAACTTGATTGATTTGTGTAGCCAATTCTCTGGTGGGGGATAATACCAATGCTTGCAAATCTTTATGTTTTAAATCTATTGCTTGTAACATCCCAATAGTAAATGTTGCAGTTTTACCAGTACCAGATTGAGCTTGAGCAATTACATCTGTACCTGATATAATCTGAGTAATAGCACGAGACTGGATAGCTGAAGGTGCTTCAAACCCATAAGAATATATACCTCGTAATAAATCATCTTTCAGCTTCATAGATTCAAAAGAAGCTGAAATCTTCAGCTTTCTGGAAGTCTTAAACTTCAATTTTAGATCTTCCTCTCTACTAAATGACATGGCTATTATATGTTTAACTTTTCTATCAATATATGTTCAAAACTGGTAAACAAAAACACACAAACAGAAATAGTTTCTCAACTGAAATGTTGTCTTATTTATTCAATATATTGGATATATTCTTGCAGAACAAGGTTTTAACAAAGACTGCAGTTTAAAAACCTACTTAAAAGTTTCAGCGTTTCTTAAAGACTCAATCTCATCTCATCGCATGAAATTTTTCAATACCGTTAACACTGAGAAGTAAAAAAAAAATATTGAATAGATTTTGTAGTAAAATAAGAGAAGTTGAACCATCTGTTATTAGGTTGAATGTATTACTGTTCTATATATTGTAATATACGTGAAACGTAAACAGATAAAGAGGTTAAATCGATATTAATTAATTTATTTTTATTGGAAAATGTTAGAAGGAAGTAATCGTATTGTAATAGCCATAGCTGGTGGTCATGGTACTGGTAGTGTACACTTAGCAACAAATATTAAGAAATCCTTATCTAAGAAATTTATGGGTTCCATCATTAAGATAATTGATTTAGATGAGCTTCCTAGTAAAGAGAACAAAAAATATAATGATTCAGAGTATGATTTTGTTGAGTTGTATAATGAATTAACAACTGATACTATCTCTAATAAGATGCAACCTACTGATCCTTGTGAAATAGTCTTATTATGTGGATGTTATGCGCTTTTTGATGAACAGTTAAGATCCATATGCAAATTAAAGGTATATTTAGATAGTGACTGTGATAAGAGATTAATTAATTTGATTCAATTACAAAACGTAGAAAAACCTGAGGAATTATCAAAACTAATTACCAACTATTTAGATAATTTAAGAACAGAACAGTCTAAATACATTGAACCTACAAAAGTACATGCTGATTTGATCATTCCATGTACAAATGATACTATTGGTCGGGCTATTGTATTGGATGGTATTATCAAAGTAGTTGAAGAAATGAAAGCTAATGATAATACCAAATCTAATGTAGCTGGAGGAAAGAAAACATCATTACTAAACTTCGAAGCAGAAAGAATAGATTTACAAAAGAGCAGATACTATGATTTGGCATAGTGCTCTAGTATATATCATATCATATCATACACACACATATATAAATAGAGTATAGTAATCTCAAAATATTTGCATAATTCCTCCTAGGAAATGAAATATGTTGCCTTAACAGGTTAAAAGCAACTGAATTAACTGTTTATGTTATGTAGAGTAGCTTACATACAAACATCTAATGAATCAATGTTTGTTTTATATCATCTTGAAGAAACTGGATTTAAGAATGTACTCCCCCATTGAAAAGAAAATGTACCTGTTTAATATCAGGAATGTTACTACAAGAACATTCTGATTCATTAGACAGACAATTGTTTACTCAATATGTTCTTATCAAGATGTTATACACCTTGATACTTGATTTGATGGTTGATTTCTCTTTTATGGTTTTTTGTCACTGTGGTTTGGTTGACTCTGTGTGTGGAGTGACTCCGGCTGCAAGAAGAGAGTCAAAGTTGATACGATAAAGAGATACATCCATTGCGAAATATGTTGTAAAAACTATATAAACTATATAAACTGAAGTAACAGCAACGTTGCATTTGTGTATTCTCAATTGTTGTATCTATTTTCATACTTTCCTTTGCAATTGTTTCTATAATTTGTAATAAAGGGTGCTTTGGTAAATATATATCACGAACCGTTACTTATAGTATAATATCGATGAGATCAGTTGTATTCAAGAGATTCAATTCAAGTAATGCTTCTTCAGCATTGAAGAAAACTGCTTTATATGATTTGCACGTAGAACTAGGTGGTAATATGGTACCATTTGCTGGTTATTTAATGCCAGTACTATACAATGGTCAATCTCATATTGATTCTCATAATTGGACTAGAAACAATGCAGGTCTTTTTGATGTTTCTCATATGCTACAAAGTAAATTAACTGGTCCTGATGCAATTAAATTTCTGCACACAGTTACTCCAACTGATTTCAGATTATTGGATGCTAATACAGGTAGTTTATCAGTATTATTGAATTCAAAGGGTGGGATTGTCGATGATACAATGGTTACCAAAATCAATAATGAAGATTTTTATATCGTTACTAATGCAGGTTGTATTAAAAGAGATTTGGAATTTTTGAATGATGAATTAGCCTCTTTAAAACCAGATTGTAAATGGGATGTAATTAAAAACAAATCTTTAATTGCTTTACAAGGTCCAAAAGCACATACTGTCTTACAACCATTATTACGTGATGGTCAATCATTATCAAACTTTTACTTTGGACAAAGAAAATCATTCGAATTAGCAAATGGAGTTCCTATCGAAGTAGCCAGATCTGGGTACACTGGTGAGGATGGTTTCGAAATTAGTATTTCAAATGATGATGTTGTCAATTTTGCTAAAACTTTATTAGATAACGACGTCACTAAACCAATTGGTTTAGCTGCAAGAGATAGTTTGAGATTAGAAGCTGGTATGTGTTTATATGGTCATGAACTAAACGAAACAATCACACCAGTTGAAGGTGCTTTAAATTGGCTAATTTCAAAAAGTAGAAGAAACGTCACAGACGCCAATGAAGTTAAATTTAATGGTTACAACAAGATCATGGATCAATTAAACAATAAGAAATACGAACAAGTGCGTATATCTTTCAAATATACTAAAAGAGGACCAGCAGCAAGGACTGATTCTAAAATTTTCTTACCTGATGGTGTCACTGAAATTGGTGTTGTTACTTCAGGAAGTGCATCCCCAAGTTTAAATAACATCAACATAGGTCAAGGTTATGTTCAAAAAGGTCTACACAAGAAGGGTACTGAATTACTAGTTCAAGTTAGAAATAAGTTTTATCCAATAACTTTAGAAAAAAGTCCATTGGTACCAACTCATTACTACCGTGGTTAAACAACCACTTAATACTATCACCACCACTACACAACACTATCTCCCCACCTTCTCTTTACATATTATTTATAATATTCATATTCTTTATAAAATATCTATCAATAGCATGTAAGTTTCATATGTTTTACCTTAATATCCATGGGAATAACAACTAGGCTTAAAGGCTAAATAAGTTGGATATTTAAAGGCTTCGCGATGGAACATGAAAACAATTTGGGCGGCTATTTAAAAGATTAACATTTTTTTGATGAGAATCCTTTTTATTTGAAGGATATAAGTATATCTCTATATGATATTTTAGATGGGAAATATTTATCAGATGGGTTAAATATGAATAAAAATATAGATCAGTTTAAACAAATCAGTATTACTTTATTATCGATAGTTTTTTTTTTACAAGGTTGTGCCTGTATTGTGATTTCACAAATATTTATTAAGTTTTTTTATTCAAGAAACTTAGTAAAGTTACAAAATGGATTGAATTTAACTAAAAATGCATTTATAATGTTATTGATGTCTGTTTTAACTACTATTTCACCTTCTTCCGTTAGAATTACTACTGATAATGCAAGTATACCTAAGGATACATTTCGTTTTGATAAAAATAAGGGGAGAATAATATCTACTTTAAAGAAAAGATGTTTGATGATATCAAATCATCAGATTTATACTGACTGGATTTATCTTTGGTGGTTAGCATATACTTCAGACTTAGGTGGTAATATAGTCATTATTTTGAAAAAATCTTTGGAATCAATCCCAATGCTTGGTTATGGAATGAAGAATTACGGATTTATATTTCTTAGTAGAAAATGGCATCAAGATAAAAATACACTTAAGGCAAGACTAAATGAAATCGATATAAATGCAAGAGGCAAGACTATCATTCATAATAATATATATTCATCAACACAAAAAAATGAAAAATATTTAATAGAATCTCATGATGAAATAAAATGGCCATACTGCTTTCTGTTATATCCAGAAGGAACAAATTTCTGTGCTCATGCTATAACAAAAACAGAAACTTATGCAAAAAAATTGGGAATTAAAACATTTAAGCATTTATTATTACCACATAGTACAGGATTAAGATTCACTTTGTCTACTATAGATAAAAGTATTGACACAATTTATGATATAACAATAGGATACTCGGGTTTAAAATCAAATGAATTTGGAGAAAGCGTATACAGTTTATCAAAATTAATGATTAAAGGTAAGTCTCCCAAGCTTACTGATATTTATATAAGGGCATTTAAGATTAGTGATATTCCCTATTCAAATGAAGAGATGTTCAGTGAATGGTTATATAATGTATGGAAAGAAAAAGATGAACTACTGGAAACATACTATAATATCGGATCATTTGGTTTACCACCAGAAGAGGTGCATACAATAGTGGATAGATTTGATATAAGTTTTAAAGAATTTATAATTACTGTATTTTTGCCTGCAATTATTGCCATAAGTTTGTGCACTTTACTATGGATTTATTTTCATTAGGGTATTTTTTTTAATTCTTTCTATATAAAAAAATATACAATGGGTGTATATAACTGTGTAATCCAACTCATTCGCTAGTTAGCTAAGTCTATCTAATTAATAATAACTACAACTTAAATGACTGTACTTCAATTGCACGCCAATCATCCATCGTTAATTGTTTATATTCTTTGTAATTCTTTAACCAATAAATGATATCCGTACCATTAGCACCTTGTGGCAATTTTTGGTTTCTGTAAACATTTTTACGAATTTTGCTAGTATCAGTCATTTCGATTTCATTTACAAACTTCACAAAAATTGGTAAGGCGTATTTTGGCAAAGTTAATTCTAATTGGCTTAACATCCCATTTAATAACCTGACCTTCTCCTCATTTGGAACAGTTTCACAATCTCTATCATCGGAAAATTTTAATAATCCAAAACCTGCTCTACCTTCATAACCTGGGACTTTGATACCAACTACAACAACTTGTGACAATTCCTTTTCGGATGATGACATAATTTGATCCTCGACTTCAGTTGTTGAAACATTTTCTGACTTCCATCTGAATGTATCACCTAATCTATCTACAAAATACCACAGGCCATATTTATCAGCCTTCAATAAATCACCACATCTATACCAGGCATCACCTTTTCTAAAAACATCACGTATGACCTTAGATTCTGTTTCTTTCTTATTACCTAAGTAACCTTGGAAAGACGTTTCAGGCTTTCTTGGGAAGAAAATCCTCATTAACATTTCACCTGGCTCACCCGCTGGTGGTACTTCACATAACCCCTTTGAATTTCTATAAATCATACTATCATCATCAGGATCCATTCGGACAAGAGTTTGTTGAAACGATAAAAACCAGTTAACAATGGAACCATAACTTCTACATGCTCCAAGGCCAAAATCACCTCTTTGTAAAGTAGTTGTAGCGAATGGAGCTTCTGTAGCAGCGTAGAATTCACCTATAACTTCAATATTGAATCTCTCTCTAAACTCTTGCCAAATATCAGGTCTCAAACCATTCCCATACGCATAGGTAACATTGTGCAATTTCTCATACTCAGAAACTGGAGTATGTAATAAATATCTACAAATTTCTCCAACGTATTGAATATGTGTAGCTTTTGTCATACATGCTTGTTTCCAAAAAGTACTAGCAGAAAACTTATTAGATAGAGCAATACACCCACCTCTTGATAAAACTGAACATACACCTAGTAATGCAGCTGTAGAGTGGAAAACAGGCATAGCAGTGAATACAACACTTGAAGTATTCATGTGTAAGACATGGCCAAACAATAAACAACCAACATTAGCTTTTCTCCACGATAAAATGGCAGCTTTTGGTAAACCTGTGGTACCTGATGTGTATATTAGCATAGCTGGTTTGAAATCTGTTAAATCTTTTGGTGATCTCTCCTCTGGTGTTTGTAAAAATTTTGGGTTTAAGGGATTACGGAGTTGTTGCATTAAATCCATTTCATCGATGTAATTCAACTTTACATGTGGTAATGCATTCTTAATTTCTTCTTCTGATTCTCTAATTGGTTCTGCTGCATCAGGATCAATGAATACTTGTGTGACATCTGCTATTTTAATTGCATGAACTAATGGACCACCTTTACTGTTATAATTTAGGAAAGCTGGGATGGCACCAATATTCCAACAAGCTAACCACAAAAATATAAATAATGGTTTATTTGTGCAGTCTAATGCTATATGGTCCCCAACGTTAACTTTATAATGGAAATGCAAAACGAATGATAATCTTAAGACAATGTCATAAGTCTCTTTATAAGTGTAAGTTTCTAAAGTGAATTCCCCCTTTGTAGTAGCAGAAGGACGTGTATAAGTAATACATGGTACATCACCATTATTTTTCACTTGTTTTTCAAAGTTATACCAACTTTGAAATCTGCCTCTTTTCGTATTCCAAGCATAAAGGAATACTTCTTTTAAGAAAAGTGGAATGATATAAAAATCTTCTTTCAGTCTGTATCTTTTCTCTAATGCCTCTAACCTCCCGCTAAAACACCATGTAAATAGTCTAGTGAATGGTGTGAGCAATAAACGTATCAATCTGAACAGAAATGTCAAAATGCGAGCTATAATATAGAACATCATATTGCTGCTATTTATAAAGCAAACTAATAGACCTTGTAAGATCAATTGGAACTATCTATAAGGGTTCGAAGCAATAAGAAAGCTAAAGAACACAAATCCAATAAGGTTTTGATCTATTATATGTATATATAAGGAACTACTGATGGGTACCTTCAAAGATTTACTTCTCTTTTTATATGTTGAGTGTTTTTAGTTTTTTAAAAACTGTCAAACGAGTTCAGTTCTTAAAGGTAAAGTAACTGAATGAATTTTTCCATATTGTAAAAATTAAAAAATACACATAAGATGGTTGATGATAAAGAATAGTTTGAGAAACGTTTATGTAGTTTTGGTGAGGATATTGCATTGAGACGATGAAGATAAGGAATAAATCAGTTGCGTTGTAAATTAATAATAGTAATTAGATGAAGTTTTCTTTTTTTCTATTTACCTATACAGTTTATATGTGTTAGGTATATAGGTAATTCTATAATATATACATGTTGTATAGATATAATATTTATATATTTATAGAGAGATATGATATATTATTGTTGTTGATATAAGAAAGTTAAAGAATATAATAAGTAAAGGGAATTTTAGCATGAGATAATGAATAATGTGGATTAATCCAATGAGGAAGCACCTGTAATAATATCAACCAATTCGTTAGTGATAACAGCTTGTCTGGTTCTGTTATATAAGATAGAGTATCTGTTAATCATATCACCAGCGTTCTTAGAAGCGTTATCCATAGCGTTTCTTCTTGCTGAAATTTCAGCAGCATGACCTTGAGCCATAGCACTTAAAATCTTACATGATAAATTATATTCGAATAAGTCAGTAGAAACATTTGCATCTGTATCAATTTCAAATTTAGAGAAAGATGGTGATTGTTCAGTACTTTCTACATTGAAAATTGGCTGAGTTCTTGGCTCAAAAGATAAAGAACTAATTGGATCATTGTAAAAAATAGTAATTTTTGGATAAGAGTTAACTTTCATATCAGACATCAATTTATCAGCAATCAATGCAGCTTCTGTGAAGTTTGGAGCTTCTTTACCTACACCGTTGATACCAAATTTAATACTTGAAGCATTACTTCTCATCAATTGATTTTTAATTTTATCACCAATAGTGATAATATCAGCATTTGGTGCAGTTTGAATATGTCTTCTGACAGCTTTAGCTAATTGTGAATGAATGGAACCACATAAACCTTTATCAGAAGTGATAGCAATGATTAATTCCTTCTTTTCTTGACCTTCAGTTTCTAATTCTTTAGTTTCTGCATTTTCAAAAAATTTATTATCAGCTTCATCAAATTTTTTAGCTGTAACTTTACTCTTTTCTGCTTTACCTAATCTTGTAGAAGCAACAATCTTCATTGTTTTAGTAATTTTTTCAATATTTTTAATAGATTTTAAACGCATTTCAACTTCTTTTAAAGTAGCATAACCTCTAGTAGAGTTAATACCCGTGCTACGAGCCATCATCATATTGACAACTTGACTACCGCTACGTGCGACTGTATTAGCACAAATTGGAACCCTTGATAACATTTTTATTTATTTTCAATCAGTTATTTCGGTTTCTTTTTAAGTCGATATATTAATATTACCCAAAATACTCTTGGTTAATCTTCTTTAAAATCAAAATAAAATATATAGAAAAGTTAAGACTTAAATGCAATACACTATTTGGCAACTGCTGTTAATAAACTATTGAACAATTGATAAACGATCCTTTAGTATTAATAAAACACAAAACATAGTAAAATAATACAATTAAAAAATAATGAAATCTATTCATCATCTAACAGTAAAATCTCACTATTAAACAAACACAGAAAGCCTTTGGTTTTCAGAAGGGGGTAAGTAACATTAGATGGTTAACACTAATTGGGTCGTAAAAAGAATCAAAAAAAATTCAATATGGGTACTAAACACATCTCCATACTAAAACAGAACATATTTCACCATAATTTTCAAATTTCCTTTCTGATTGGTTAACAAAAATCATCGTGTTACATGATACACGACCACGTGAACTTTTTTGTTTAAAAAGACTCCCCCATCCCCTAAAATGGAAAATCACTAGGAATTAAAAAGAGGACGGAGCCAGGGAGGGAGCTGAATGAATGAATATAAAGGAATAACAGGAATAACAATAGTGATAATGATAACAATAGATATAGCAATAGCAATAATTTAATGATATTCTGTTAAGTCAGAAGTGCATGAAAGGTTAAAAAACACAATCTATTTTAATGGGAAGAAAAGAACGAGATTTGAAATTTTGCTTTTATGGTGATAGTGTCATATTAGAGTTGGTTTCAGTGTCACTGTTTTCTCTAATAATTACTTTCTTTCTTCTTGGATGTAAACTAGGCAAATCGGAAGTTCTTTTGGATAATCCTGCTTTATAAGTTACTCTGTTAGAGTCGACATCGTATATAGTCCTGTTTGTCTTATAAATCAAATACTTCAATGGTTTATGCAATTGAACTTCATCTTCGTAATAACTCGTATCTTTAATGGTAGCTGACGCACTACACACTGTTTCTTTTATTCTATCTTGTTTATATGTATAGCTATCATTAATGAAACTCGAATCATTTCCTTTAACATCATCTTCTTCTTCTTCTTCTTCTTCCATTGTACTTTGCACTTTTTCTGTCTCAGTTTCAACCTCAACCTCAACCTCAACTTTTACTTCTTCTGATTCAATTGCGTCAGTAACATCCTTATATATATCATAATTTGTTATATCCACAGTTTCCCTATCTATTTCGCTCTCTCTATCAATATTAACTTCATTTGGTTCATCAAATATATCATCATCACATGCATCCTCATCCTCCATAGATTCTTCATTAACTACAAATGTAGAGTTCTCACTGCTGTCCAATTCCAACTCAGTTAATTTTGCTTCTACAAAAGTAACGCCAGATATATTACTTACCGTTTTAGCTCTTCCTAACCCTCTTGGTAATGGTCTCACTTCATCAACTTCTCTGATTTCTGTTAAACTTCTACGTATCATCTTACAACTTACAAACAATTACTATATATATATACTTCTATCCTGGTATTGATGGAATTCACAGATAAAAGGGTGTTCTGTTCTGGTTTGATCTTTTAAAATATAATAATAATAATAATAGTAAGAATTAAATATTTATTATTTTATATCTCGGCGGCTAAATTTATTTTGAGCGCCAATCTTTCCTCTAAATTGTGTCACAACACACGACGGGTAAATGAGTATATAAAGAAATGTTTGAAAAGATAAAAACTAGTTTGAAGAACATTTTGTTATCCTTCCTATATTAACTTGTATATTCTTCGTTCTTAAGCAACTTGAGTGCATCAGTAAAGACTGATTTAACTTGGTGGAGGCGATTCGTTCTCATAGAAGATGAACATTCTTCGTTGACACATCTTGGTACTCGATGATAAGAGATATAGGTTCAATTATATTATATTGTATTATATTATATATTGAATGTAAGTTCAAGCGGAAGGGCAAACATAAAATAGAATTATATATATGACTCTGTAGCACCACTTTTGCTGTACATCAGTAGAATCTAGACATCAAGCAATAATCATATTTACTTCCCTATTATTTATATACCAGAAATTTAATAAGTGGTAGCACCGCATCGCCGAAATGTCTCATCGAAAAAAACCATAACAAAGAAAATAATTTGATAATATATTGATATCCTTAGTCATTGTTGTAACATGGTTGTTTAAACAATTAGTATAGATTGTGCTTTCTCAGTGTATCTATTATAAACAGTATCTTTTTTATTGTATTACATAAACCATAACTGTATGTTTATGATACAATGCCTCAAGATGAAGTTCCTGTTACGCAACCCGATAGTCATATAGCTCAAACTTTAAACAATGACGATGGTGAAAACACCAGGCAACTGTGGGAAAGAATTCCTTCAGAAATCAAGTTTATATTTGAGTATACAACATTAACTATACTAGGTAACTATACAAGACAAGCTATAACGTCATTATCTGATTATGAACTTGCTTATATTAGAGCACCAACTGCATTGTGGTCAAATTTTGTTGCTTGCATATTAATGGGTATTTTGCAAGAATTAAATCAAGCTAAATGGTTTGAAGGGAACCCAGAATTATTCACTTCTTTAACTACAGGTTTTTGTGGATCTTTGTCTTCATATTCAACAATGATGTTGGAAACTTTTGAACATTCTGCAAATTTAACTGCATCAAATATTTCCAGTCATACTAAATTACCAAATAGAGCATATGGGATAATGGAATTTTTATCAGTACTTCTTACTCATTTATTCATGTCTATGGCATGTTTGATATTTGGTAGGAAACTAGGAACAGATGTTATAATTGAATATTTTTCTGAAATCCCTAATGCTAATACAGAATTACAAAAAGAAGAAGAAGAAGAGAACAATAACAAAGACTTGCCAAGAAAACCAATCAACTTCATTAAAACTATTATAAAAACGTTAGGATATCTTTCATTTATTTTAACGATACCGTTTATCGCATTAATTGTTACGCTTGCCGGTGTATATGGGAACTATTCTAGAGGTAAATGGACGCTGCCTCCTTTATTTGGGATTGTTGGTTCATTCTCAAGATTTTATATATCACAATTCTTTAATTCCAAGAATCCAAACTTTCCTTATGGTACTTTCATCGCAAATCAACTCGCAGTCATTTTAATTTCAGTATTTACTTTAGTACAAAGAGGTAGAAGAGGTTATCATGATATAATACCAGTAGTACATACAGTCAACGCATGTCATGTAGTTTCTGGTTTGATATCAGGATACTGTGGCAGTTTAAGCACTGTCAGTACTTTTATCAACGAAGGTTATAAATTAAAATTCACTATGATGATGCGCTACTTTATAATTTCAGTGGCCGTATCATATTGTTTATGCGTCATCACCCTTGGTTCATATTCCTGGACAAGAGGTTTAACAGAACCAATGTGCTAATACTGTAATTATTTAATCCTAATCCAGAAGCATATAGACATCATTTCCAAGTTATATTTAATATAAAAGACTTTTTTTAATATATACATTATATTTCATTAATACATTAATATTTCATTATTCGTATGCTAATTGCTTATAAATTATGTAGTTGTTTTGTGCAAAATGTGAGTAATTTTTTGGCAAAGATTTTCATTATAATCCAGTGTAGTCTCATAAAAAGATTGCAATTTGTCATTAAGATTATCATGAGCCTCTTTTGAAAGTGATATAGTTTCAGAAGTGTCTATAATGTATGCAAAGTTTAGGTAATACATATTAAATAAGAAAATATATTTCTCTTTATCTCTTGTATTTACAACTGAATTATATCGATTGAAGGTATCGATCGAGCCTTTAAGATTTTCCTCTGTCATTAGTAAGCCGTTACCTTTGTTAGAAATAAGGTTCATGCATAAACCTAAATGCAAAATTATTATATCAACACATTCTCTTCTCAATGGATTCATATTGGTGATTACATATGCAAAGGAATTATTGAATATTAGTTCTTTCTCATTAGGAGTAATATTATCTAGTATTTCCTGTTCATTAGTTATAATTATAAGTGATTTAATAATACTCTCATCCGCTAAAGTTGATGGAAGCAGAGATATAAGTGATTCGACTATTGTTTTCAGTATACTTAATTCAAATTTTCCTGATGATAGTAATTTTTCAATAAGTTGAAGTAACTCTTTGTTATCATTATTTTCTAAATCATTATATGATTTAAGAATATCACATAGTCTCTGAAGAGTTGAACTTTTTGCAGTAAAATATGTTGAATAGGTTGACCAAAGTTGAATAGAATATGAAATACCACATCGGTTATTAGTTTTTCGCAGAAAATCTTGATAGTTCATTTGAACAATTTTCTTTCCAATAGATTTGGCTTTAGGTAACGTATTCTGTAAACTTAACTTAATTACAAAATCATTGAAATATGTCGGTAGTGGATGATCCAGTAAAGGTAATTTTGTTGATATAAATCCAAGTAACAACAAGGTTACTGGATCTTCAGACCCTTCATTGAAGAAACACCATTCATACAATTCTTCCTTACAATGCTTATTTATATACGATAAAAAATCATTGTCATTGGTAATTGTTAAAACTAAGTTAAGAAGTTTGGAAATAAATGCCTGTTTATCCATATTTTCTGGAGATTCTTCGGTTAAAAATTCTAAATCATCTTGAAACCTTACCATATTACCCATATGTTTTAACTCGTTATAATGAAGGGTTTTAGAAAAATCATCACTATTATATGTGGATGATTTAGATGAATTCCTAGTAGCATTTGAATCAGAATTTCTAGTTGTATCCTCTTCTGCCTGATTTTCTTCTTCTTCAGCATCTTCATCTTCATTTTCTAATCCATCTTCATCGCCATCTTCAGTTTCCCTAGATAACAAGGTTCTATTTCTTCCATACATTTTTCTATTATTCTCTGAAGGAATTTCTTTTTTAATTGAATTCTTTATATTATCTTCAATTGTTTTTTTTATTATATCTTCGTCGACTTTTTGTAGTGACGATAAGAAACTATCCAAATCTTCTATTGTATCTTTCATCGGATTTGAGTAGTTCTCATCTTGGTAACCTTCATTATCCTCTAGTGATAAAACTTTCTTATAATTTTTTCTTCTCTTTTTCTTAATCTTAGGTTGATCCAAGAAATCAAACGCTTCTAATTCTGGGTTGTTATCTATACTGATATCAGGAGTCAGTATATTCATTTCTACAATGGCGCTGTGCATACTGTTATCATTTTTTATATATGTAGAGTCATTATCTGTAAACACTGAACTACTCAAAGGATCAGATGCATCAACAACGTTATTTGTTATTTCGTGTTTATTCTGAGAGTCATCGTTATCACTAGAATCACTCAATTCAATGTTAGAGCTCGCATTTCTACTTGAAACAACTACTACTGAGCTACTACGTTTCCCATATGCCTTCATAATACCACAGCTAATGTGTATACCACTTATCTGTATAGGTTTTTGTATGTTCTTTAGAATGAGAGCATGTTGTTTTATAGTGTGATTTGATTTGAATTCCTGGGATGGCGCTGACGCGTCGATTTATTTTAGATGAACAAGTTGAATAAATAAATAGCAAACTGATGAGCCAAATGTATATAGATGTTGTCAATTTATTCTAAGTGGTGGTGAACACATTATATCTATAAGGAATTAAAGATATTAAACAACTACCATGTACGGGGATCTGGCAAACAAGCTGGTTTTGGAGGCTAAGAGAACACAACATCTGGGCAGTAGGTCCAAGAAGAGTTCCAAACTGCCCATGTACCATGAAGAATTGGTGAGAAACATTCTAAAAGAAGTGGCCCAATTGAGGAAAAACACAGAATATCTAAAGGAACAACAGCAAATTGGTAGTATGGATAGCAGAGTCGCTAAATGTCAGTATTTCGTTACACTTCTTTGTATGGAACGTAACAAGAGATGCCTTCTGGCATACCAGAGGTTACGAAGTGATATGTTGGATGCTCTTGCTTGGGAAAACAATGGTCTAGATGTGCTTCATGATAATACAGGTTCTACCCAGGATAATTCAGATCTTTCTCATCAAGAACAAGAATACTTGAAAGAATACTCTGAATTGATCACAGAGTTGAAAAGTAGTGAACTTTCTGATATCGATCTATCAGGAAGTTTGGTACCTCCAAGTGATGTATTCATTGATGTACGAGTACTAAAAGATGCAGGTGAGATTCAGACTGAATATGGTGTATTTAATTTGATCAAAGATTCACAATTTTTTGTGAGACAGTCGGATGTCGAAAGGCTGATCCAGCAAGGTTATTTACAAAAAATATAGACGATTTATAAACCCATGAAGACTCTGGAAAGTTAAAAAGTTTGTCCCCGATATCCACAACAATTGAATTTGATTATCCTGATTAATACGCAATAAATATTGTTCGGTTTTATCATATTGTGATATCGGTGGCTTAACCTCTGATAATTTCCTACGATATTTGCGAGACCAACAGTCACCAATTGAAGTTATTATCATTAAATGTGAATTATCAATCAAATTTAATTCTAGTTTACCGGAGCTCTTTTTTTCCAAACTCTCTTCAATATCTTTGAAACTTTTATTAACTTTGGGATTAATATTTATTATAGTATTTGGATAACTTTGTAACTTACGTAGTTTAATTTTAATATTGGATGTCTCTAGTTTTAGATGTTGTTTATTCCAACAAAATATCCATCTTGTAGTATAACCTAAAGTAAAATCTTGGGTATAATATTCCACGTTAGGATGAAATTTTTTGATATGATCTATTATGGACTGGATATTCGAGAATTTGGATACAAGTGTGGTAAACCAGCTTGTCTTAAAAGATGAGATGTCAGCTCCTACTGAATCATCTATCATTTTAGTTATAAACTTATATTCTCCCCCATCTGTGATCAGTTCACTTTCGGTACCTATAAGTGGTATCATTCCCTTAGAATCTACTTTGGAATCTCTTGAACGTATTAAATCCTCCATCGTTGAATAAAATGGTGGGTTACATAACGTAATGAGGCAATCTGCTTCCTTATTCTCTATTTCTCTGTACATATTGATTTTCTGGTCAGATGGTACCAATTTTGAATGTATTACATCAGTCTTTTTATTCAATTTGATTATCTTATCAGCATTTACTATTGACAGTTGATTTATATCAGTACTGATGATTGAAATATTGAAACCTTTCAATATAGAAGCCGCTAATAATGAGTATATAGCATATGCACCAGTACCAATATCTAACAACACGGTTTTGGAGTGATCATTATGCATTCCTAGCAATTTACTTTTAATGAAGTTTATATACCACGATCTGCTAGGTACTCTGGGGAATAGATTGCCATCTTTAATCAAATCACTAGGGATACTGATGTCAAAATAAAAGTCTAATATGCATTTATTCAGCAATATCATAGCCACGTTATCAGTAAATTCATAACAATCATCTTTCCAATATTTTTCTAAACATTGATATTTGGAAACTAGTTCTTTATAATTGAAATCCATTGATCAGGTATCTCATTGATATAGAATGATATTTGCTTGAATACCAAAGGACTCTGTTGATAAGTTTCCGTTATATCAAATGAGATTGATTGATTTTACGTTCATTTCTATTTCTTAATTGATTAAATATTAGTTTTCAGATGAATATTTTTAACTATAATGATGAAGATAGGAGAAGATGATGATCTCAATATTTATAAAAAATACAAAAGATAAAAATATTATTTGATAATAATGGTAATGATAATTTTAATATACAGTATTTAAAGAAATTTGTTATTAATGATGAAATATATATATATATTTATATATATTTCTCCAAGTTTCAGTATTGTGGTATTTTATCAAGTAGGAAACTTGGAATATGCAGTTACGAATGTTAGTCATTGTGATAAGTAGATGAGTATGTATTCCTATTATGGGTCAGAAAATGAGGTAGCAAGCCACTTACTCTCCATCTCCATCTTATTTTCTTTCTAGCTTCCAAAAACCAGACCATTGTTTTGGAATCTACTGTCTTTTTATTGTTGTTCTGTGTTATTTCATCCACATCATTTTCTTCATTTTGTAATTGTAAGTGTAACCTTTGAATTAATTCATCTGAAAAATTATCGTTTGGATAGTCCTTCTGTACTTTAGATTGGGTATTTTTTGTTAGTTTCAAAGGCCAATTGTCATCGTCTAGTGCATTAACTGTACTATTGGAAGCACTCATCATACTACTGTTGGATAAGTCCATTGAGGTTTCGAATTCATAATCCTCAAGCATTTTAACAGTTGATTCATATTTATCTGCACAAAATCCACAAACAATTTCTTTGTAGTTGTCCCTTTCTGTGATTAAACGACTAATTTCATACAATGGTTTTTCGCAAACTACACATCTTGCTAATGGGAAATCAGTAGATATGTCAGACAGATATTTATCTTTCTCAGTAAACAATGGTACTTTGATAATATCTTGTAGGATATTTTGTAAAAGGTTATCAGGCACATTTTCGTCATCTTGAAGCTTTGATTTTCCAGAATCTTCTTCGTCTATATCATAAAAATCCTGAAAGTCATTTAAAGTATGTTTTGATAAACTCAAAGTTGGTACTGCCAAAGTTCTTATATCATTTGTCTTCATTTTTTTGAGTTTCAACGGTAAATGCAGGTCATTCCTTTTACTCATTTTTGCCTTTAAATCAGATAATGATATTTTTCTTTTGTTTGAATGTTGCAATTCACTGTCATCATTTAAAATGTAATCTTCTACCAATACAATAGGATGATTTTTGTCTCTATTTGATTGATTATTTAACTCAAGACTTGTATTTACATCAAGACTATTGTCAGTAGGAGTTCCATAACTAACATAACGGTTATGATCACTTGTATGAATACGAAGTTCATTAAATTCATTTAGCTTAGTACGTTTTGTATTGCTATATTCTTCTGTATCTTGAGGGTGTGGTATTGGAAGACTTGTGAAATTACTCTCATCAATTAAGTCCAGCTTAGATGTTGAGGCATTCAATCTAGAAGAAACTCTAGGTTTAGCACCCATTAAATGAGAGCGTCTCTTTCGACCTTGTAAAAATTTTTGTTGAATATTTTCTGTGTTTTTACTAGGAGTACTATTACTTTGAAATTGAAATTCTTTCCTATCGAATTGCCATTTGGCAGGAGTATTTTCAGCATTCTTGAATAGTGGAGAATTCACTGATTTTATATATGACAGCCTCGATGAACTGTCATTATTATTCGTATAGTTTCCCACAGTAGAAGGTGAGGCTGACATCAAAGATACAGAATTGGAATCCAATGGTTCCAAAATTCTAGTACGTGATGACTCCTCCATTTATCTAGCTAAATCTGTGCTTGTATGCCCTTGGTATATATATATATGTATATGTATATGTCTTTGTTTAAAAAAATTGATGATCTATTAATATAGCCAGTCCCAAAAACTAAGATCTACCAAAACAACATAAACCTAATAAGTCTTGACACGTACTGAAATACTAATTTATATCTATTTATAAATATAATGAATGTATTCTTTATCATTATTATTATGACTTGTAAGGGAGAAACTGAAATTTTTCAGTTTCATAGTGTAAAGCTGTTTATCAATTACCTAAATAGGTAAAACGTTGAATCACGTGACTGTTTGAGGATAATACCAATTTATTATGGTAAAGATATTAAACGATATTAAAGATGAAGATATGCAGAGATATATGGATAACTATACATAATGTATTGTACTACATAGGATAATATACAGATTGATAATAGTTATTTTTCTGTTATGTGGAGTTCTATAAATTTCTGGTCGTCTTTTGGACAGTTAAAATGCAATCAGTGATGGTGGTAGATTTTATCGGCTTGAATTCTAATGTCTTTAAAACTTCATTATACTCAGATTTGGTTAGTTTCTCGGATGCTATATTGACTTGGTTGGAATACGACTTGAATAAGTCATCGCATGATTCCCTCAATTCTTGTAAAGATTTCTTGATTAGAGCTTTTATATCTTTATCTTTAATTCTCTTAAATCCATCTAAGGTTTTCAAAGTAGTCAACCTCGTTAAATAATAATGAGAAAGATTCCAGTTCTCGGTGGAGATGTGACAGTCATTCAATTTCAGAAGTAAATTTTTTAAATATTCTCCATTCGTTTTATATAGATCATAAAAAATTTCAAAAGAGCATCTATCTGATTGATCTAGAGCTTCTGACAGAACTTTATCCATACCGTCAGTAAATAATACTTCGATCATGCTATCTAGTTCTGGACTAGTTTCGTTGCTGGAAATCATTTCTATTATATATTCTCTAACAAACTTAATTTTAATAGAAGTCTCGTTAATATTCATATATTGGAACACAGTTGGTAATTGAGTCTTGTTAACATTGGCGCCAAAACATGACCAATCTCTATTATCTGAAAACTCAGTACGACCAGTAATATCAACATTTCTCCAAGAAGTATGGATCTTATCCATTAATGGACCACGTTTATCGTTACAAAGTCTTGCCAACTGAACAGATTCGACATCTCTAATCCATTTTGAACTAGATTTTTCAAGTCTATCTCTGAATTCAATCATACCTAAGATTTTGCTATAACTACTTCTTGAGAACGAAATATTAATGAAATTTGATAAACGATTTAATGTTGTTCCATAAAGACCATCATTTGTATCATTAAAATATTTCATATAATCATGTTGCTTTTGTGGAAACATTGTAGACATTCTACTGTATATTAGATGATCTAAAATATCACTTTGAACATTTTTAATCTTCAAATCTTGATAATGAGAATATGCCAATGGGACACAACCTAAATGCATATAAATAACTACAATCCATAATTTAGTATCGAAATTATGTGGATCAGAAGTTTGGTAGTTTTCTAATAAAGATAATGAGAATAAGATATCTTCCATTGTTACATCATCTTTAATCAAACTTTTTTCAACTAAAGCTAAAATAAAGGCACTAGTTGGAGAATAATCAGTTTTAGGCTTATTTTTCAAAGAATCTTTATGCTTATTAAATAATGCAACAGAAGAATCGTCTTTCAAATTTAATTTGAAAACATTAGTATCATGAATCAAATCATTGTTAGATAATGATTCCATTGAAGAAGATAAGATTGTATCATCTAATTTTGCACGATAGAATGATATATCAATTGGACAACATGGTTTATTATGAAACTTAGATAAATAATAGTTTAATGATTCAGTTGTGATGTTTCCCTTATAAGTTAGATCACATTCTAAATAAGATAATCTTGAGTTTCTTGAATCGCCCACTAATGCAACTATTAATTCTTTTGTTTCTTCTTGGGATTTTCCTAATTCTTTACTTGATTTAATTAAAGCTTTAATTAGATCAAAATCATCCAAACCTTTTAACATAATTTTACAACTAGAATACATGGTATTGTAATCATTTATTTGAATAGAATGACGTAAAATGAAATTTTTCAATGTTAAGTTAACTGATTTTTCTAATCCAGAGAAAATAATATCGATAATTTCCTTTGATTTTGCTTCATTATTTGGAAATAATTCTTCACAAACAGTACAAAATACAATTATCTCTTCCGATGATTTGAATGGTTTTGCATTACATAAAGATTTATAAGCTAACAATGGGAACAAATTTTCTTCTTGTTTAGTAATGGTAGATTGTTGTAACTTGAATAATCCTAATATAGATAAAGCATACCAAAAACTATAGTCACGACTTTCGCTATTAGTTGAACTACTTGCATATTTAGCTAATTGTAAACTTGCCTTTGCCATCTGTTTAAAGTTTGAATCAATTAATGATTTTTCAAACCAATTCATTGCCAAATCAAAACTTGGATATCTAAAGATTGCATGTTCGTAAACATGCAATGCTTCATCATATTTTCCTAATTCGATAAAAAATTTATGCAATAAATCCAGACTACGTTGATCACTGGTTACACTTTTGCCTTGTAAACCATATTTTTCATTCAACAATCCATCGTAATCGAATTTTTTAGGTAATTGTTTGTATTTAACGTAAATTTCTAGTACTTCGAAATATGTAGAATTTGGATATTGCTTTCTCAATTGAACAATTTTTTCATTGCATTGTTTGAAATTTGATTTTCTGATCAATTCAAAAATCTCAGTTTCAATCTTATCAGACATACTGTCACACAAGCTCCTCTATATACCACTTCTTACAATTGTAATCAGATCTTAACAAGTTACAAACCCTCTTTTACTGGTTCAAAAAAATCGATGAGCTTAAATTCCAGCACACTTATTTCATAAATTTTTTTTTTCATATTGCAGCCATAATGAAGAAAGTACTCCATCTGTGGAAGATATAATGAATCTGTGTTTAAAAGTATATGAAGTAGGAGTGAGGGATTCAAATGGCACACTCTAGTGTGAGAGGTAATCTTTGTAAGTGAGTTAATGTGTATAAATGGATACGTGCACGTATGATCAACGGGATCTCAGTAGTAAGCATAGTTCCTAGTTCGTTGAGTATGATTTTTGATCATAATGAGACTCTTTGGCAATACTCAACCTTTTCTCTCAAGGCTAGTGGTGATCTCTATAACTTAAATATCCTCTTACCCTAGTAAATTGCATTAGAATTCAGTAACCAGCAACAGTAATTCTTTACAACGTCCCAAACAGCTGAAAATTGCTTGCATTGATACCATATAAATGCATACAAAGTCTTGATAAATGAATGAATAATATTGAATATGAATGTGTATAGATAGATATATACAGAGATATATATTAATGTGGGGTGTGGTGTATTACCTTATTGAGAAGAAACAACTTTTTATTTACATATATATAAGTATAAATAACCCTTATTATGATCAGGTTACATTGTGTGTGTGATTGATTGATTTTTTGCCAGTTCGTTTTAGTTAGTTGTTCATTTGCAAATGAATATATAAATTATTATTATTAACATTATTATTACTTTTATTTATTTAATAGTTGTTTTATTATAACGATTGTCAAAATTACAGAAACCATTGTACTTTAGTGGGGTGAAGATGAGGTACAACACACACACCCTAATGCTTTGCATCTGTAGCAGTATGTTTGGCAACGTATTCCTTAATGAACTTCTCTTCTTCTGGAGTAGAACCTTTGATCTCAACAACCTTGGCTGGCTTACAGGCAAACGGATTTGGCAAGCAAACAAGTGCAACTAGACCTAAAGTTCCTAAAGCCAATTGATGTGGTGGGATAGATCTCCCCATGATATGATATGCTGAACCCATAGTTTCTCTTTGTCTTTTCACGAATGTATTAATGTATACCTTAAAGAATAGTACAGTAATGTAATATCTGCCTCTAGATAAAATACACCTCTTCCAGCAGCACTTATTAAAAAGTTACTGAAATATTGTTAGATTTTGTTCAAAATATCTTCAAGATTTAAAAATTGGTGAACTTTTGCAACGGGCAGCCTTTGGACGAGGGGGGAGAAAGAGTTCCTGGACCAATCAGCAGTCAGCGACAGCGATTATACTTGGAAGTTGTTAAAAGATAGAAAAGAAGTGTTGCTTTTTAGCTTTGGGAGTGTCATTGTTGCAGATATAAATAAGCAAGGTCAGTTTCTGTCAAGTTAGCTGGTGAATTGCTAGTACTGGTACGAAAAGATCGCTAAAAAAAAGAGAAAGAGAGAAAGAGGAATGAAAAAAATTATAAGTTTGCTGGTTTATATTGCCATTGTAGCATTCTATGTGAATGCCCTATCGTTATTTGGGGAAAATGCCATGTTCTCCTTTTATAATGTGCCCAAATTACCTAGAAATACTCATCAGACGTTGAAACAAAAGGGTTTACAAGATAGTGAAGATATTTTTGAAACTTCCGTTTCACCATTAGATAGTGACTATCAATTGAGATTGCAATCTGTTGACCCATCTAAACTAGGTATTGATACTGTCAAGCAATGGTCTGGTTATTTAGATTACAAAGATTCAAAACATTTCTTCTATTGGTTTTTTGAAAGTAGGAATGATCCTATTAATGATCCAATTATTCTTTGGTTAAATGGTGGACCCGGTTGTTCATCATTTACTGGTTTGTTGTTTGAATTAGGGCCATCATCTATTGGACCAGATTTAAAACCAATCAATAATCCTTACTCGTGGAATAACAACGCTTCTGTTATATTTTTGGAACAACCTTTAGGGGTTGGTTTCTCATATGGTGATGAAAAAGTATCATCAACTAGTATTGCAGGTAAAGATGTATACATTTTCTTAGAATTATTCTTTAATGCATTCCCACAATTGAGGAAGAATGATTTCCATATTGCTGGGGAATCTTATGCTGGTCATTATATTCCTCAAATTGCACATGAAATAGTCGTAGAAAATCCAGATAGAACTTTCAATTTGACTTCAATTTTAATTGGTAACGGTATTACTGATCCATTAATTCAAGCTGATTATTATGAACCTATGGCTTGTGGTGAAGGTGGTTATCCATCAGTGTTATCTGAAAAGGAATGTACAAAGATGAAAAAGTCAGCTCGTCACTGTTCAAGGTTGAATGAAGCATGTTATAAAACCCAGTCTACTCTTGCTTGTATTGCAGCTGGTTCATATTGTGATTCAACATTAATGACACCTTATACAAGAACAGGTTTAAATGTCTACGATATTAGAGGTCCTTGTGAAGATCAAGGTGAAGGTGATTTATGTTATAATGGACTAAGATATGTTGAAGAATATATGAATATTCCAGAAGTTCAATCTATTTTAGGCTCTGATGTTCATAAATATACTGGTTGCAATAATGAAGTTTTTACTAGATTTTTCTTCACTGGTGATGGAAGTAAACCTTTCCAACAATATGTTAAAGAGTTAGTTGATAGAGATATCCCTGTATTAATTTATGCAGGGGACAAAGACTTCATCTGTAATTGGTTAGGAAATCATGCTTGGACAGATAATTTAGATTGGAAACATAAGGATAAATATTCCAAACTCCCATTAGAAAAATGGATAAACCAGGAAACTTCAGAAACATTAGGAGAAGTTAAGAATTATGGTCCATTGACATTTTTAAGAATATATGATGCTGGACATATGGTTCCATATGATCAACCGGAAGCAGCCTTGGAAATGGTTAACAGCTGGTTGTTCGGTAGTTACAATTATACTCACTGAGTATGAACGTTGACTAATATTGAATCTTTAAATTTATTATTATTTACTTTTATTGTTTATTTTATATACCATTAAGAAATTAAATATCTGAGCTTCTGGAATATTTTCATAAAAATTACTTAACATATTTATTTATTAAATAGTCTATATGTCAGCAAAGCCTGCCATTTTCCCTAGCAACATCACAATTAATTTTTTTCGCTGAAATATTTTATCAGAATCACTGGTGACTAGTCTTTGAATTAAAGAATCATTGGAGACTTTGTATATCTTAAGTCTAGTCAATATCATTAAGCCTCTATCCTTTAACATTTTTAATGACTCTTCATTGTATTCAGGTAAGCGTGTGAATTCATTATTTCTTACCAGTTCTTCAAATAAGGAGAAGGCTAGCTGAGAACTAGCAGGATAATGTTCTTGGGTCGATTGCCTTCTTAATTCATCACGGATAACCATATAAAATCTAAATACACATACAGGATTATTCTTTAGTAGATAGTACATTATTAAAGAAAATCTATATTTACTGGATTCGTCGATTATTGAACCACCATAAAGAATAGCACATTGATATAGTACGATTCTAGAGTTTTCGTCATCTGAGAGTAACCAATTCATTAAATTTTGTGGAATACCATTGTTTTTATCCAACATGAGCATATTATCCTCAAATTCAACAGCGTTCATCAATTCTTTCAATTCATCTGGAGTCAATACTATATATAATATCAATAAGTAAGATAGGTAATCTGTTGAGTTAGAATGTAGAGTATGTACATAATAGGCATTTCTAAATAATTGTTCTAAGCAATATGTTGCTGTCTTTTTAACAAATGCCATAGATAACCCTTTACAAATAGATGTCAGTAATATATGTGAAAAATTTTCCTCACACCAATGAACATCTGAAACTTTTTCACAGTCAATAAGTATAGGTTCTGCAAATTTCCTGGCCTCCATTAGAATTGGAATCATTGATTTAATTGCATCACCATTTTCGAATCTTACCATGTACAGACGTTTTAAATTATTCACTAAGAATATTAGTCCAGCTTCAAACACAATTGGATGTTTAGAAAAAAGATAAACAGAAGCTACCCAGAATAGTTGTTTCATTATCTCCAAGGAAGGATCTAGACCTTCGACAATTTTGCTATAGGTAAAAAGATGCGCAATAACCAAAAATATTTGTTCTTCACATATTATTGGTCGTGCTACTACACTCATGGATTTGGACAATAAGTTTCTGCATAAATTTTCAGATGTACCAGATTTACCTATGATACCTAATATCATAGTAGCACGAGCAGATAAAAATGAAGTGTTATTAAATATAGATTCCAATAAATATTTCTTGTATTTTGTTTTCCAATGTGTAGATTCACAGGGATCAGCATTTTCCATTACTAACAAAATATTATCAGTAAAGTATTCCAACGTGCTGAAATTGGTATAAAAACTCTCAGCACTTAAAGATTGAAGGATACGACCTTTATCTTGACTGAAACCATAGATAAATTTTAATTTTTGAGTTGAAAAGATGTTGGCTATTTGGTCCAAATGTCCTTTATTTATTTCTGGAAGAGCTTCATTTACAGTTAAAGAATGACATGTAGTCATTAAAAGTTGATGGAATGATATTCTCAGTTCTAAAGGTCCTATATCAATCAATAAGGAGACAATGAACAAAACTTCCGGTAAAAAATTTTGAGCAAGTAATGTATTTTGAAAAAATAATTGAACACATATATTTACCAAAATTAACAGTTCAGACCAACTTCCCGTAGATGATTCGTATATCAGAGAATGAGAAAATGCATTGATTATGACCATTAGTTTTTTGATTACATGTGAAGCTATATCTACAGTGGATAAAGAAGTTATCAAAGATAGTACTTTTTTCCAGTCCTTATTTTCGTAATTCCTTTCTAATGCATGGTTAATAACTTCATCAACAATTATATCCGTTAGCGTAGCTTCAACAGTGAATATCTCCCAAATTTCTTGAATATATAGTACTGAATTATAGTTATCATTTACAGAAAGACAAATTAACGTTCTGATCATACGGTGCACTGACTCTACACCTTCTTTGTCTTCGAGTAGATAAACATATTTGTATAGGTTAGGAATCCATTGAGATAAGCAAAGCAAAGTTTGAGGGATATTATTAGTGGGAATTGTATTATCCTGTAAGGCATCGATAACTAATCTACACATATATGGTGTTAGTTCTGGTGAATTTGATGCAATAGTCTTTGATATCTGTTGAAATAACACGGTAGATTCTTGAGGAACATACAGTTGATGTGATGGGTAAAAACACTGTCCAAAATCCAAATTATAAGAAGATTGGGTAGCAGCTAATAAATTGTATGATATTTGTTTCACAAGATTATCGTCACTTAGTAATCCCAGCAAAACCAATAGTAAAATATTGGCAACGGTCTCCCTGCGACGACTAGTTAAAGTGTCATCATTTTCAGGGAGGTCTGCCAAAGATAACCTTCTATCTTCTTGAGCATGATCATATTCGATTCTTGCTATGGATTGTTTGAATAATTTGATCATTTCTAGGTATTTTATACTGGAAAAAACTAATTTTCTATTGTCACAAGTCAACGTTAACTCTGTTTCTGATCCTGTTAACGATGAAACATTTGCAGATAATATTTCATTGATCCTATAGACGACGTTGAATCTAACTGGCGTTATGTCACTTCTTCCGAATAGCATATAGTTTGCAGGACATAGATATAGAACTTGAAGATAATTATTACCAATTTTCAAAGATACGGGAGAAAATGACATTGTTTCCTCATCATATATAGATACATCTTGTAGATAAACTCTAGTATCATTCATGATTTCTATGCTCTCTTTAGAGATCGATAGAGATTTCACCAAGTCAACATTCTCACTACTATTGATTAATTGGCATCTGTCCGTGTTTTGGCAGTAGGCACATGTTTGTGTTGGAAATGAAGAACAAAGACTAATAAACTCAATATTAACATTATAATAGTAACAGTTTAAGCAATTATCTCTTGCTTCTTGGGGCAATAGTGTTACCAATAGAGAAACGATGTGCTTGAAATCTACTTCGTTTTCTTCAAAATGTGTACAATCATAAATGAAATAATGCTTTGTATACCAAATTCTTGAATAAACCTGTACTAGTTTATATATTATTTCTTCCATACTAATGTTTAAAGTTTTGAATTTTTTGAAGGTCAGTGTAATTGTCGGAAACCCATCCAGAGATATAGCTTCATGAAGGAATAATGTATCACTCACCATATTTTTTCTTTGGTTCTTAAACCCATATCTCGACATAAACTCATATAATTCAGGATTATCATTAATATGATCCTTGACATAAACAGGTATCTCGTTTCTTAGCTCTAATATTGGTTGACCCAACTTCTCAAGCATGCAGTCAAATGAGATCAGGGATTCTTTTAAGAAATCGAGTCCACCAACAGCCTTTACATCTTTTAGTAACTCCTTTCTAGTTGCTAGTTCATTTGAATATAAGAATTTATGGAAAAAATTCATATCATAATATGTCGGTACATTAGTAGTGTTGTAATTTGGGTAAACAACTCTATCTTGACGACTAATTTCAGTAACAAAATTAAAAATTCGATTGTTACAATCCTTCAAATATTCCAATTTGCTTTTTAAACATGGCCACTTAACTAAATTCTCATTACCGTTTGCAATGGTCTGTATAACTTTTGCCAATGTTATACATTTTTTCTTTGAATCCATATCAATAATTGTTACAATTGACTCTGACTCGGGGCTAACTATAGCAGGGCAAAAAAATCTCAAAAAAAAGAAAGATCCAACAGCTACATATGCATGATCAGGGAACTTAGCCTTTGTAGATGTATATATAGTTTGACAAACTTTAAAAAATTCAGGTGGGAAATATTCGATAGAATTTGTAATAGTCTCAATTAATCGATCCAAGTATTTAATAAATAACGCCACAGCATAATCAGCATCCGGATCATCAGGTCCTAACTTTTCTATATCATAAAACCCTGGTTCATTAAGCAAATCAGTAAGGATGGGCCTCAAAGTTCGTATTAGATATTGGTTACCTTTATTTCCTGCCCATAACGATAGAGAGCTTGTAGCACAACTATTTCTTCTTAATATATCTGTTGGTCTGGATGATCTTGTTATTTCTTCCTTAATAAGTTCCATTATAATTGTATCAGTGAGTTCAGTGTCTCCAAAAGTATTAATTAAACCGGAAGAATATTCATCGATATCATTTGCGGGACAAACTGCGCTTATTATACCAATTAAGTTCGGATGCTGTTTAATGTAATCAACAATTTTCTCTGACGTTTGGATTTTAATTTCAGTAACCCTCTTTCTTCTTAGAGATAGATCGCTTACAATATCTGCAAAACCTTGAAGAAGGGCTATTCTTATTTCTCGATTTGAAGAATAACCAAGGGGAAATACGTATTTTATACCAGCTTCTGTATTTGACTTTGACAAGTTCGTCAACGATAGAATGATATTACTATTGAATGAGTTCATTTTATGATTTAAAAAAGAGGGGAAATTATCAATAGAAGTAATTTTTTCTAAACCTTTCAAGAAAATACTGAAATATTTTCCGAATTCAATAGATTTGGATCTTTTGATTTCTTCCTCTGAAGAAGATGCTATGACTTCTAGGGGAACATCCTTTGTCAAATATGATAATGCTTTTGATGTTTCTATTGATGTATCAAAGTACAATGTATCTATATCACGTTTTGCTAAGTTCATTTCTCGATGAGATTTCCCTAAATTGTCGAAATCATAGTCATGGACTATAGTAGTGTTAAACCATTTGGATACCAATTTTAACCATTTATTCTTCAACTGATAATGACCAGCTATAGCAAGTTTCTTCTCTGCAGTTTACATAGCCTTGAACATTTTTGACATGTGGATTACGGCAATATAAAAATTAGTCCTACTTTTTGGAATATTTTCAACAATTTTTATCAGTACATCTATGAGGGTAATAATTTCCACTGACACCAATATAGTATTTCCTTCATCATCATCTCTCTCTATTATTGTTCTTATAATGATTGTTAGTTGTTCTAAAAGAATAAAAGCATATTCATTTTCTTCGTTCGAAATATCCAACGACGTAATAGAAGTTGCATGTCTTTCTAAATGAGCAAACAATAAAGCAAATGATAACGGGTGTAATTCGTTGCTTAAAATGTCTCTTGAATTTTCCCTTGTTAATAAGTCTGTACTACTAATCCATTCACATTGTTTGCTAATGAAATAATCAATTTTAGAAATAAGACTCTCCTTATGCTTCATGGCATATGAATATTCGATGGACTCCTCGTTTGCCAAAAATACCCCTGATGTTACAGCAATTATGCCTGCCAAGCTTCTAAAATCAACGAATTCTTCTTGTGTCAATGATTTTTTTCTCATTGATAATGATAGCCATCTTTGAAATATCAAATGAATAGAATCTACTAGAATAGGATCAGGGACTCTAATGTGCTTTAAAATATTGCTTGCCAAGTGGCGTTGAAAAGCAACACTCCCTGAAGTAATGTAATTTTGAATTGAAGTAGTATGAATAAAATCCAAATTATTAATCCAAGATAAGTTCATTTTTCCAACAATTCTTTCATATAACTCGATTGATTCATGATATTTCGCATATATTTCAGTAATCATCCTCTGTACTTTCGGGATATTGCAATATAGGGATACAAATAAAGCCCTACCGACTGATTTTGCTATAGGTGGGAATTTATTTCTTGCTTCTTCAATAAGTATTTTAATATATCCGTTATCTGTAGCTAATTTTGCTAAATAAAATTTGATATTAATAATTTTCAACATGTTGTTTAGCAGCATTTCACGTCTTCCATTTGACAGATTTAAATCCAATAAAATAGTAGACAAAAGTGTTACAGCATGCCCAGCTACAAGATAATTGCTGATTACGGTTTCTTTCGCTGTATTTTCATCAAAAGTCTTTAAATAGCCGACTAATATATTTAAAAAAGTCTGTGACGCATTTTGCAAGGTCTCGTCTGAATCTAACAATCCAATAACTGTTGGTTTTAATATATCTTTGGAAAGATCTCTTATCCATAAAGTATCGCTGAATTCTAAATTGGACGGGAAAAAGCAGTCTATTCTTTTCGTAAAAATATTGAAGATATGAATCAGTATCACTCTTATTTCACTATAATCGGTAACAATTAGGTCATTTGTTAACTCTTGAGTTAATCCTATCTCTATATTATTTTTGTTGAAAAGCTCCTCTGAAACTCGTCTATTTAAAAGGTGTCTTGTAGGAGATCTAAAATTTCTTGGAAGGTTTGTATTAAGAAGAGAGTTGGATGAGGTAGATGAGGTATTAGCATAATCATCATGTGTGTCTCTGAGTATTGGAGTAGACAAGTGTGTGTCAGATTCCGTACTAGATGAAAGTAAAGGAGAAATACCCGTATAGGTTGTTGCAAACGATCTTGGAGCTGGTGACACCAATTCTGGTAATTCATCATCTCTCGAAGGTTCATATACTTCAGAGTCATACGAGTGATGCGATGATGATGTTCTACGTTCATGATGTGTCGAATTGTTTTCAAGCCCATAAGGACTGTTTGCAGGTAGTAGAACCTGATTTTCTATTACCGAAGATGGAGAGCTCGCTGACGCCTGATAGGGTGAAGCTACAGAAAATAATTTGCTCGGCACAAATCTATCATCCATTGAGTCATCCAAAATAACATTTAAGTTGTCATACAAACTTTTATCTAGATATGGGGATATATTCAATAGTATGTCAGCAGATTTTGATAACAGTTGTCTAAGAAAATGAACGACTTCCTTTGATGTTTCTTTCCATAGTCTTCTTGTATTCTGTAAGTGAAAAAAAATCCTAAACCCTTCAGTATATAGCCGTAGTTGCTTAAGGTCAAATGCTTTCAAACTTTCCTCCATATGAAGATGAAATAGAAATTCTTTAGTTTCGAATTGCATGGCAGCAATGAAATATTTAAGTTGGAACCGTTTTTGTGATGAAGGGTGTCGCTGAAAAAAATTAGATAATAGCCTATTACTTTTACAATCCCATCCCTTTCCAACGCCTAAGTTCTGACCAAACAATGGTAATAATCTTCTGGAAAATACAACTGCTGGTGCGTCAGCAGCAACCAATGAAATGGAAGAAGACATTGTGAATATTGCCTGTAATGTTCCTATAGTATCTAACAGTGCAGTATCTGAGACTAAATATGATCCATTAAAATTTCTAAGAAGAATTGTCAAAAATTTAACAGTTTTTTTCTTGTGAGGTGTTAGATTTTTCAACTTCCTTAATCTATTTCTCAAAGATTTAATACGAGGAGGCTTATAATATTGACTATCATTGTTTTCATTTTCTTTAGCATAATCTTTGATGGAGTCTTTGGTGGACTCTTTGGTGGACTCTTTACCAAAAGAGAGTCTTCTTTTATCACTGTTAATTTTATCTTCTACACCTGATATATCTTTAAATTCTGTTACATTCATTTCCGTTAAGATATCCCTATCAAGCATTACCAAAATAACTAGAAATCTGAAAATAGATGAATGGTTTCTTAAATCAGCATCTTCTGAAAATGTATATATATCGAATATGCTATCTGTATGCTGTATGTCTGATTGTAATAATTCAGGTCTATCATTAGATTGATGAGTTTTTGAAAATGACGAATCCAGTATATTATCATCATTCAAGTCAGGGGAAGTGTGCGATATTGAATGACTATGTTCAATAGGTGAATTAGAATTTGTTTGTGTCATATGAGCGATTGTGAAAAAGGATGCACCATTTGAAGAACTAGCAATGGAAGGGGTTAGCGTTGATACGCTTGATGACGATGGATATTGCGTTATATTTAAACTTTGTTGAGCCGGTGTACTATTTACATTATTACCACTAGTCGACTTAAAAGAACTTGTTAAAAGTGATGATGCATGGAAATCAGAATATATTTGATCAAATAAAAATTCTAAGGAATTTATATTTTCTTTTGTAGACTGGTCCGACTTTCCAGATTTTTCTGAAACTTCTTTGCCTTCTGAATCTAAACCCTGTTCCACCCATTTCGTATAATCATCAGGACGAGATATAATCCACATCATCAACGCCTTTGAAGCATATTGTAACATAATGGAATTGAAAATCGAACGTCTAAACGTAATCGATAGACTTTTAATAACATCGAAGTAATGAAGTAAATCCTTAGAAGTTATGAAAACACAACCAAACAAATCCAAATGTTGTACAATATTAATATCAGCACTTGATTGTTGTATAAGAAACGGTGATAAAATTTCTTCATTTACAAATTCTGAAAATTTACTTGGATTTGCAGCTGCAATAAACGATTGTACAGATTCTATGATTGCATCAATTTTAACTGCTAACGGTATGAGGCTTGTATCTTTTAATTTTTCTTGGTAATCTGATAAAATTGTATGTCTTAAATGTAAGTAGCCACCAAATACATGATCAGAAGCATTCTGTAATACTTGTAATGATGCAGTATGGAATTTCAATTTGACAAAAGTTAAAAGAAGTTTCTTTGCTAATGTAGGATCAATCATCTTTGGACGTGAAGTATGAAATTGTAATCTATTATTTGAAAACCCCACCACCAGATTAGAGAACAGGTTACTTTGTATATGATCTTTGCTAATATTCACCCTTTTAGGATATTCTTTTGAGTCCTCACTATCCCAACGATGTGCTATTAAGTCATTTAGTAATCTTAATAATACTAAAATAGATTCTCTTTTATATGCATCGATATTTTCAGAAATAATAGATGATTCGTCACCAAGTATATTTTCAATTAATTGTGTAGTATGGTCAATAATCGGATCTAAACCTAGAGAGAGAACTGTATTTAATAGCAATTCCCTACATAGTAGGTATACAGTATCATTTTCAACTTCTGAGTAAGTAGAATATCTTGATTCTATTGGTAATAATGGTAACACCCTATCAAAGATAATATGCTTAATTAATGAATTTACCATTATTCGTGCAATACTTTTATAATTTATGTCCTTGGAATATTCTAATGTTAATTAATAACCACTGTGATAATGCGTTTTTGTTTATTTATTGTTTTATTAACGATCTACTCCAAAAATTGGTTCGAGAATGTATTAATTTTAATTAACAGTTTCGAAAAAAATTGTAAATGCTGTATTTCGTAGACCGTAGATCACTTAGGTAAGTAACAAAAAACTTATCAAAGACAACGGATTATCGTTTCTACCTTACTGATAAAGGTTATGAATACTTTTCTTAATCAGATTAATGATCTCTAACAGCAACTTTTTTCGAACTTTTTATAAAAATCCATGTTTCTGTCAAATAAATTTATTGAATTTTTTCCAAGCCGTTACGTTACGAGTTTCGAAATCTAAACCAAAAACCCTGTAATAAGGTACTAAATGAATATGTATATATATATATATATATATATATACAATAATGTGTTCGGAAAGAAAAGAATGTTTAATAAGCAATATTTATAAAGAAAGTCTATAGATATGCAATTATTATGCTTATGATTATATTACTATATAGGTGAATATTTATAAAAGTTGTAATGTATATATTTTTCTTGTATAGGAGCATTTACATTCTTTAGAGAGAATGAGAGAAGTGAAACGTAAGCAACGAAATTTTATTCTTTTAATAGGATTGTAAAATTGTTCATTCCTGGTTTATCATTTAATTTTGCCTTCTTTGTGTATGATTGGTAAGATCCGGATTTATTTTTAATGGAATGTGTCTTTTTAAACAAGAAATAGCAGATTTTCTTTGCTTCATGATGTTTTATTTGTGAGTAACCTAATTGATACATCATGTTATTAAAATGTGAGGTATCCATATATCTGGAATTGTTCATGCAAGGCAATGGTAGTACAATAAATACATACCCTGTATTATTGTTAACTCTATTTAACTGTTTTAAAAACTTATCAAATTTTAAACACATATCACCTCTTTCTATTGGTGTCGGTACGAAATTCAATACTAAAGAACAAGATATAACATCGAATCTTTCGTCATCAGATTTTGGTATTGGTCGTTTCATAAAATCTTGTTTGAGGATCCCTTTTATATTCGCACTATTATCAAGGTCAATTCTTACTACTTTAGAAAACATTTTAGATTTTGTTATAAAATTGCTTACACTTAATGATCCAATTTCAATTGCAGATAATTTTTTTTGATCATTATCGGTGACGTTTAATTCTTTTAGCCACTCGACTAATTTTTTAGAAGAATCACCACCACGATTACCATCTTGACCCACTCTACTGGCCAATTGGTAATCTTTTAATCCACCGCGTTGATATATTTCATTCATAACATAGCCCAACAATAAAAGTTGATCTTGTCTATGTTCAATATTATGAGCTATTAATAATTTTTGTTCCATGGCACTGTCCTGTGCATTGTGCTGTAAGCCTTTCTTATAAGTAGACAAAGAAGGTGGGTCTAAAACTCGTTCAATTACATTAGAGTTTCGTTCTTCATCATTATCGAATAATTTAATACCTAATTTCTCACATAAGATTCTTCTTTTACTAATTAGAAGGTGAAACCTTCTAATTATCTTTCTAGCTTTGGTAGGTTTGATATTAACATTGGAATTAATACCTTTATTCCCAGTTATTGTTCTGCTCTTCTTAGATAGCATGGTGATGGCTTCTCTGTAGTTCTTGTTCTCAATATAACATTTAATACATAATGCTTTAATAGCTACTTTCTCTTTATAGTGAGAAAACTGAAAATTTTTTTAAGCGATGAGATGAGATGAGATATATGAAAAAAAAATTATATGCACTTTAACTTTAATGCCTTTTCTTTGGTATTTGAAAATTACGTTCATTTATATCAATATTATAATAGCAGTCAACAAGATATTTGTGGGGTATCATTAGAATATATTTATTAAGATGGCTAACAAATTACTTGCTAAAAGACTAGGTCAACTGAAAGGGAAAAAAGTCAAGAATGGTAAGCATGTTAAATCAAG
This sequence comes from Vanderwaltozyma yarrowii, assembly GCA_030568135.1. Classification (NCBI taxonomy): domain Eukaryota; kingdom Fungi; phylum Ascomycota; class Saccharomycetes; order Saccharomycetales; family Saccharomycetaceae; genus Vanderwaltozyma; species Vanderwaltozyma yarrowii. The sequence continues at coordinate 112,871 of JAJLTL010000012.1, forward strand.
TAACCCAAAGAAAAATCTAGAAAAGGCTGAACCTAACAAGATGGTTGTTGGTGCATCAGACTTAAATTGGACACCTGTTGAGATTCCTGACACATTAGATGATTTTGGTGGGTTTTATGGTTTGGAAGAAATCGATGGTGTTGGTGTTAAAATTGTAAATGGTCAAGTACAATTTGTTACCCAAGATGAATCTAAAATTATAAATGATAATGATAAAGATAAGGACGAAAAATATGTTGATCCTAAAGATAGAATTGAAATTGATGATAAAGCTACAGCAGATGATGTAATAGAATTTAAAAATATGGATGATGTCAAAGATTTTGAATTAACAGCTGAGTCAAGTGATTCTGAAGATGAGAAAGAAGAACAGAAGAAAGAACAAAAGGCAGAAGAACCAAAAGAAGAGGAACAAGAAGTAGAAGAAGAACAAAAGGAAGAGCAGGTTGAAGATGAAGTAGAAGAATCTAATGATGAAGATGAAACAGATGTTTTGAAAAGTAACGTTTTCAATGCTAATCTTGTCCTTGATGATATTTCTTCTTCAGAGCTGCCAGAATGGACAGATTCAGTTGGTGAATTATCATTCACTACATTACATGGTTTGACTTCTTTAGGATTTACTAAACCAACTGCAATTCAAGAAAAGGTAATTCCATTAGCACTAAAAGGTGAAGATATCATGGGTAAAGCATCTACCGGTTCTGGTAAAACATTAGCATATGGTATCCCAATTTTAGAAAAGATGATGAATACTGAAGACAATAACAAAGCAATTGCATTAATTTTTACTCCAACTAGAGAATTAGCACAACAAGTTACCAAACATATACAAAAATTAGCTAAATTAGTTGTAGACAAATCACCATATGCCGTTATGTCTTTAACAGGTGGTCTATCGATTCAAAAACAACAACGTTTGTTGAAATATGATGGTAGTGCCAGGATTGTTGTTGCCACCCCTGGTAGATTTTTAGAACTTCTTGAAAAAGATCAAGAGTTGATAACTAGATTCTCTAAGATTGATTCATTAGTGTTAGATGAAGCAGATAGATTATTACAAGATGGGCATTTTGATGAATTTGAAAAAATTTTAAAACATCTTAGCGTAGCTAGTAAAAGCAACAAACACACTTGGCAAACAATGATTTTCTCAGCTACTTTTGCAGTTGACTTATTTGATAAGTTAGCCAATTCTTCATGGAAGAATACGAAAAATAATAAAGAGGAAAATGAGATGGAAATTGTTTTAAAGCATTTGATGACGAAGGTTAATTTCAAGTCAAAGCCTGTATTAATTGATACGAATCCAGAAGATAAAGTTAGTTCACAAATTAAAGAATCATTGATAGAATGTGCAGCAACAGAACGTGATTTATCTGCTTATTATTTTGTTACCATGTACCCAGGTAAAACATTAATTTTTTGTAATGCTATTGATTCAGTTAAGAAATTAACAGCTTTTTTAAATAACTTAAAGATTTCAGCTTACCAAATTCATTCATCAATGACCCAAAAAAATCGTTTAAAGAATTTAGAAAAATATCAAGCACAATCAGAAAAAAATACAGCATTAGGTAAAGCAACAGTACTGATAGCAAGTGATGTTGCAGCAAGAGGTTTAGATATCCCAGATATCCAACATGTAATTCATTACCATTTACCACGTACAGCTGATGTTTATATCCATAGATCAGGTAGAACAGCCCGTGCTAATAACGAAGGTGTATCTGTAATGATTTGTTCACCAGATGAAGCTATGGGACCATTAAGAAAATTGAGAAAGATGTTAGCAACAAAATCTAGTAAATCTAAAGGTCGTAATTCCAAAAAATGGCAAAAGGAAGTTCCATTATTACCAATTGATTCTGATATTATTTCTCAATTAAAAGAGCGTAGTAAGTATGCTAGTGAATTAGCAGATCATGATATAGCTTCAAGTTCTTTGAAGAAGGATGATGTATGGATGAAGAAAGCAGCAGATGATTTAGGTCTTGATTTCAATTCCGACGATGAAGTTATTGATACTTTCTTAGCCAAAAATAAGACAAAGAAAATAAATAAGACATTAGATAAAGAAGAGGCTAGATATATGAGAATCAAATTGAATGATTTATTAAGCAAACCATTGAGAAAAGATATGAGAAAGAAGTATTTGACTGGTGGGTTATTTAATTTAGCAGATAATTTAGTTAAGAAGAGAGGTCATGACATTATCATAGGTCATGAAAAAGTAGATGCTTTAGAAACTTTGAAGAATAAGAAGAGAAAGCCAGACCAAACTAAACTAAATAAAATTTAAATAAGATTAAATAATAAAAAGTGTGAAATAGTAAAATTTTAATATATTTTGATATTTTTTTTCAAAAAATTAATAATAATCCAGCTGTGAATACAGGGAGGGGTGTCGGATGGGGAGAATAACTAACTACACATATATTTATTAAATATTAATGTAAGTAAAAAATGTACAGACATGTATGAATACGATTGTATTTGGTTTATTTTTATTATTATTATTTTTATTATTATTATTATTATTATTATTCTAATGATCTATTTGAGATTATTAGATTAGATGAAATCGAAATCGGAACCTTCATCAGAGTTATAATATTCATCATCAGAGTCATCGGCTAATTGTTCAAAATTAACTTTATAACGTAGTAAACCACCGACACCACCAAAACCGGTAACGAATTGGGCACCTTCAGAAGATTTATCAGTAACGAATTCTAAAGTGGCACCGTAATCTTTATAATGTTCAGCTAACCATTCGATCAAAAGTTGTTCTACTACTACTTCCATTTCTTGACCAGTAGCACTATCGATAGCGTAACTTTTATCTTCTTGGGTTGGTAATGCGAATTTAATAATTTCTTTATCTTCAGCATCTTTAAAAGTATATCTTACAGTTTCTAAATTTTCGAATACGATTAATTTATCAACGGCACCTAAATCTAATGCTTTTAATGTATCATCGATACCATAACAGAATTTACCTGTATCTTGTGAAATTTCATCAAAATATTCTGTTAATAATTTCTTTTCTTGAACGAATTTAACATTTGCTAAAGTTTCAGCAGATAATTCAATAGCTTGATTGAAACCATTTTCACCACCATAAGAAATATCTACAATTTTAATAACTTTTGCTGCTAATCTTTGATCGAACAATTCAGATTTATTTAAATCAGTTTTAAAATCTGCAGAACCAGCTAAGATTAAACCTTTAACTGAAACTTTATCATTTACAATAAAATTTTGTACAGCGACTTCAGCAACTTTTCTAACATAATTATGTCTTTTTTCATCTCTTAAACGTGCGAAACGAAGAGCGGATTGACCACCTCTACCATGCTTTTTTGGTAAATCAACGGTAAATTTATGTAAAACAGTTCTTGTATTACCAGATAATAAACCAAATAAAGTACCTTGACCATCCATTACGATGAAACCAAATTTATCATCAGCTTCTAATAATTCTGATAAAACTTCTGTGTGAAATTTATTATCACATAAATATAATGAAGTATTAATTGGTTTATATGGTTCAATATCGAAAGTAACTTTTTTTTCTTTACCTTCTTCAGTAATCATATCACCACAATAAAGAACTAAACCATTTGGTGGAACTTTTGTATATAATTTTAATTTTTGTTGAGTAGAAGTAATTGCAGATAATACAGATAAACGATTTACTCTTGATTTAATATTTGAAGCAGTACCATATTCATCAGTTAACATTTTTTGAATCATTGAAATTTGACCTTTTGGTGGGATAACTAATGAAATCATTGAGGTACCATTACCTCTTGCTTTTTCTAAAGATTTAATCAATTTCTTGACTTTCCAGATTTCAATATTTTTTTCAGCTTCAGTTTCTAAATCCATGTTTGTTAGTGTTTGAGTTGCTAAGATATGTGGTATATTACAGTATGCAATGGAATATAATATAAAATACTAAGTAATATGATATATGATATATATGATATAAATATAGAATATGTATTATATTAGAAAGAGAGTAATAGTAATACCATTACAAATTACAATTACAAAGTATAATTACTACTGTAACAAGTAATTGCAATTACAATAGTAATAATAATACAATAGTAATACAATAGTAATACAATAGTAATACAATATCAATATCAATATCAATATCATCATACTACTAGTTTACCATAACTAATGGGTGTTTAGTTTCAATATCATCACCATCACCATCATCGGCAATTGCCAATATTGCAATTGTAATGGTAATTGGGTAACTCTCACAGAGGGAATGGAAATGAAAAAAAAAAATTTTCACGAATTCGTCATTCATGAGAACCACGCTCTCGAGAAAAAAAAAATTTTTGTGAAAAAAGTAAAAAAAAATTTTTCATTTTTTCATTTTTGTGTGAAAAATTTCAAAAGTAAAAATAAAAAAATGTGAAAATGGGGGGAAAAATTTAGCCGCCGAGGATAAGAGGTGTTGTGTCGTTGTACACGGATGTGCACGTGCCAAGAATGAAGAAGAAAGAGAAAAAAAGAAATATCTCGGGTGGCAAATGACCACCCTCCCTCCCCCCCCCCCAGTGGCAAATTAACTTATATTGTATTGTATTGTATTGTATTGTATATAGTGTTGGTGTGTGGTAAATTGTCCCTGCCAATGTTAGTATGGCATACATATGCCATACCCTATTTATAAACCTAAATGTACTAATCTTACCTCCCCCTTTTTTTTTTTGATACGAACTGCATTTATCAACCCAGCATGCGCACATTAGTGCACATTAGTTGTATTGTTGTTTGGAATCCGTTTGGGGCAACTTGCAACTTACCACTTGCTGTCTATCTATCTATCTATCTGGGTGGGTGGGCGAACGGGCGAGCAGGTGGGGGGGAGGCGGACTTCCTGTTTTGCAACATTACACGCGTCCCGGATGGGTGGGTGCTGCATCCCACTTTACTTTCCTTTTACTTTCTTCTACTTTGCACAAATACACGACGCCCGTCTCGCCTCACCTCACCTCACCTCACCTCACCTCCCTCGCCCTCGCATAACCCAACAAAAACAAATTACACGCATCCCGTATCTATTTAAATAACTTTTTCGAAATCGGAAATACCCTCCCACCTTCCTTCGCATCCGTCTTCCACAAACATGTTAATATTTGAACATAAATCAAAACTGGTTGCTCGCCATAGGAATGTAAGTAGCGTTTATCAAATTGCAAACTGTATACCGTTCTGCAATTTGCAATTATTTGATATACTCAGAAACAGAAATACTAACAGTTTACATTTTACATCTTACATTTTACATCTTACACTGGGTGATTAATCGGTATGCCAATACAATAGCACTTAATACATATTGTACTATACTATACTATTCTATACCATACCAGATTATACTATACTATTCTATTCTATACTATACTACACTATACTATTATATACTCTGGTATCCTCCTCGGTCACACACAATCTGTAATTATCACTCTCTCTCTCAACTGATTAATTTCCAATTCCAATTCCAATTCCCATTCTATTAAACGCTCTTCCTATTTCATTTTCATTTTCATATTACAACAACTTCTATCTATTCTTACCTTAATTTTTTTTATATTCTCTCTCTTTCTCTCTCTTTCCATATTTTTTGGAAATGGAAAAGTATATAAATGACACGCAATATATCTTTACTTGATTTTTTCATTTTATTCTGATTTATTTATATATTCTATTTAAATATTCTTTATTTTATTTATTTTCACTTTATTTCTTCTTATCCTTATCTATATCCCCAGATTATCTTAATCACACAAACTCACACAAACAATGTCTGCTCAAGTTCCAGAAACTCAAAAGGGTGTTATTTTCTACGAAAATAACGGTAAATTAGAATACAAAGATATTCCAGTTCCAACTCCAAAAGCCAATGAATTATTGATTCACGTCAAATACTCAGGTGTCTGTCACACTGATTTACACGCCTGGAAAGGTGATTGGCCATTACCAGTCAAGTTACCATTAGTCGGTGGTCACGAAGGTGCCGGTGTCGTTGTCGGTATGGGTTCTTCCGTTAAAGGTTGGAAAGTCGGTGATTTAGCCGGTATTAAATGGTTAAACGGTTCTTGTATGTCTTGTGAAGAATGTGAATTGTCTCACGAATCTAACTGTGCTGAAGCCGATTTATCTGGTTACACTCACGATGGTTCTTTCCAAGAATACGCCACTGCTGATGCCGTCCAAGCTGCTAAGATCCCACAAGGTACTGACTTAGCTGAAGTCGCTCCAATCTTATGTGCTGGTGTTACCGTCTACAAGGCTTTGAAATCCGCTGAATTGAAGGCCGGTGACTGGGTCGCCATTTCTGGTGCTTCCGGTGGTTTAGGTTCTTTAGCTGTCCAATACTCCAAGGCTATGGGTTACAGAGTCTTAGGTATCGATGGTGGTGAAGGTAAAGAAGCTTTATTCAGACAATTAGGTGGTGAAGTTTTCATTGATTTCACTAAAACTCAAAACATTGTCGAAGCTGTTATTGAAGCTACTAACGGTGGTGCTCACGGTGTCATTAACGTCTCTGTCTCAGAAAAAGCTATTGAAGCTTCCACTGAATACGTTAGATCAAACGGTTCCGTCGTCTTAGTCGGTTTACCAGCTGGTGCCAAATGTAAATCTGATGTCTTCAACCAAGTCGTCAAATCCGTCAAGATTGTCGGTTCTTACGTCGGTAACAGAGCTGATACCAGAGAAGCTTTAGATTTCTTCGTTAGAGGTTTAGTTAGATCTCCAATCAAGGTTGTTGGTTTATCTACTTTACCAGAAATTTACGAAAAGATGGAAAAGGGTCAAATTCTCGGTAGATACGTTGTTGACACTTCTAAATAATCTGATTAATAATATATCCTTTTATTATTTTAATCATTTTATTTTTAACTTCAACCCTTTAAATCTTAATTAATGACGATTAAGTGTTTATGAATATATAGAACTTTTATATAGCTAATAATAAATACATTATTGCTTATTGATATTGGTATCTTTATTTTGATGATCAACTGTTATATATATATATTAATAGTGTTCTACTTAGTAAACTGGTGTTATCCAGTTTACTAATTGCTTTAGAAATTATACATACTTGGTCTCCGGGTAACAGCCACTCTTATTTTAACCAAAATTTTGTCAAAAAATATTTTCAGAAATTTGGGAACTTTCCACTTGGGAGAACTAGGAAACTAAGAAACTAAACACAGTAATTGTTCTTTGAATGTTGTTATATGATGAGATTAGACACTTGAAACCTGTAAAAGAAGGAGTATCTTGTATATTTATACTGTCTTTGTTGTTGTTAATACTCTTGTAGCTGTCCAAGTTAAACAAGAGAGGCGGTGATTAACGTAGAATAGGTAACATGGATGGAGGTAAAATCATGTTAAAATTACGTGGACCACTGGTTTCTTTAGTGGCAACTAGACAATTCACCTGTTCTAGTGTGATTCGTCAAGTTGTCAATGGAAGACAATTTAGATCAAGAAATGATAGTAATGACAGTAGACGTGCTATGGATAGAAATCAAGGATTACAATTGAGGGTCGTACCGAAATTGACTACTTTTTATTCTGCTAATCCACATCATGAAGATTGTATGAATAAATTAGAACATCTGTTGAATAAGTATATTAAATTACCTGTACAATCGGCTGCTGCTAATGCAATTGATAAACCTGTTTGGTTGACTATGGGTGATTATTCATTAATTGGTGGTGGTACAAGATTAAGACCGATTCAATATGCACAATTGATTTCTGCTTTGAATAAATTATACCATATCGATCCACAATTGACTAATGATGAAATTAAATCGGAATTGTCAAAATATTATAGAACTTCAAATATGTTAACAAATCAAAAAATTTTAAAAAATTTAGATGAATTTGGTAGAGCTATTACTATTGGTAGAAGAAAATCATCAGTGGCAAAATTATATTTAGTTAAAGGTGAAGGTAAAGTATTAGTCAACAGTCGTCAATTAAATGATTACTTCGTGAAATTAAAGGATAGAGATTCAATCTTATTTCCTTTGAAAGTAGTCGAATCAACAAATAAATATAATATATTCGCAGAAACTTCAGGTGGTGGTCCAACCGGTCAAGCTGAAGCTATCTCACATGCAATCGCAAAAGCTTTATTGATTTTTAATCCATTGTTAAAACCAAGATTACGTAAAGCTGGATTGATAACAAGAGATTACAGACATGTAGAAAGAAAGAAACCAGGTAAAAAGAAAGCTAGAAAGATGCCAACATGGGTTAAGAGATAATTGTTCATTTATAACTTCCCATATTGTACATTTTTTTCCTGCATATATTTGAGAAAACACCAAAACAAAAGTTTAAAAATACTAAACCCCCTCATACGGATACGTTTACATATATATTAAGTATAAATTTAAAAATAGTAATTTGTATAGATGTGTATGTATTACTAAGATTACATGTAAATATTATAATTGAAACTATATCATATCATATCATATTAATCTGATTTATTGTTTGGGTACTAACAATTCTTGTAATTTAGGCGTTTTACGCAATAACAACATAAGATCATCAGTAGTGATCACATCTCTACCCCCATGGTTGGCAAACGCTTCCAAATCTTTCCCCACTTCTACTAACTGTATATAACACAATTCAACTAACGCATTGATAAACTTGGATGTACAAGTAGTATCAAATGGTGTCTCTTCACTGACTTGTCTTTCAATGCAATACCACAGTTTCCCTTTCAATTGAGCAATCAACCTCTCTTTTTCCAGCTGTTTATCAACATCACTAGAACCACCATCCATTCTACTACTTTGCTCACACTCTTATATACTCTCCCACATTATAAAACTCACTAAATCAACCAACAATTTTATGCCATTTGTAACTTTTATATGCTTATTTTAGTTTTCTTAATTTGCTTCTGTTGGGTTCGTCCCGCCGTTTAAAATATTGATATTTTGAAACTGTTATTAGGAGTAAGTGTTCCCCCTCTGGATAAGAAATAAACTTTTGATTTAGTTTATTGGGATAACAAATAAAAGTTACTATCCTCTGTCAGATACTTCCAATTCATAGCTTATTGGATTTAGTGATAGTAGGTTGTATTTTGCTGTTCAAGATTAGTGGCAAATTGGGTTGCTTTTAAAAGGCTTTTTTATCTAGATATCGGTTTCTGGTTTTTATTTTATTCTGGATTTAAAAAATAATATCTTCTAGCAATTGCACTTCTACAATTTCAAGATGGCAGATCAATTAACATTGAGTTACGGTTTGTTATCACCACAGTCAAAGAATGACCAGGACTCACATATTTTACCGATTACGAAGATACTTAATTGTACTCGTTCCAATGAACAATATTTCCTCAGTTGTAGTAGAGATGGATCTGTTATTAAAAATACATATACTGCCGATTGTAAATTGATTGACTGTAAGAGAATGCAAGCACATAGTGATTGGGTCACAGATATTGTACAAGTAAACGAATCGCAGTTCATTACAGTAAGTCATGATTTTTCTATTGTCTTACATACCTTAAATATCTCTATGGATACTTGGGAAACAAAAATTATCGGGGATCATGATGATTATATCAAATGTATAACACATATCCCATATTATACCCATGCGACTCTTCATGATGATGATGACGATACAGATCATATTAATTCATTTGTATTTGCTACCGGTGGCTTAGATAGGAAAATTAAAATTTGGTCACTGCAAGATTCAGAAGCAACTTTATTGCATGTGTTTAGTAATATACAGAAAAATGAAACAGGATCTATATATTCAATATCAGCAGTTAACAACCCAGATATTCCGTATGATCTTATAGTGGGTGATAACAACGGAGATTTGATATTTTACTCATGTCAAAATCATATTGAAGTTTCTCGTATGAAAAAAGCACATAAATCAAATATTAAATGTGTTAAAGTTTTAGACAATTCTACAAAATTATTTAGTACCAGTTCAGATGGGATTATTCGAGTTTGGGATTTATTAAAAGAGAAAGATTATGTCCCTGAAAAAATATCTTCTTGGGATTGGGGTACACCAATATGGTCAATACATGGTGATTCTTTGAGCCAACTATTTATTGGTGATTCAAAAGGAAATATTAGTAAGATAAACTTCAGTAATTCGGCAGATGCTAACTCAGTTATTATTTTTAACGGTTCTAAATATCTAGAGAATGAATTAAAATTGAAAAATAACATGAATTTGACTACTAAGAATACTGATGGTAATCAAGCAGAAAAGAAACATAGCGGTATATTGGATATCATATTGGTGCCTGGATCAAATGTCTTATTTTTCTCTTTTTCAACTAATTCAAATTTAAATTTGTTAAATCTAAACACAAATAATTTGACAGTATTAGAAGGTGGATTTGCATTAACCAGAAGTTCTTTATTGACTAATAGGCGACATGTCATTACAGAAAATACAAAGGGAGAGATTCAAAGGTGGGATATTATAACATGTAAGCTACTAAATACGCTAGGTCCTTCAGAAGGAACTTTTGATGAAGTGGTGGTAGAATATACGTCAAAGGAAATTTTACCACATTGGTGTACAGTATCTATCAAAGTTGGGTTATTATTTGTAAAATTAAATCCAAGATTTTTGAGTACAGAAATTTATGGTTCTGCTTTAGAAAATTATGATGTTATTAATAACATACAATTGAACCCTGATGAACGTTACAATTTAGGTAGAATTTTGGTGAATTCTTTATTCAATGAGTTTGTAGAATACGAGACTCAAAAGGATAAACTAATTCGAAAAGCAATTGCATCTAAAAAGAAAGACACATTCTTCAGTTCACAAAAAGATAATGAATCTTCATCTAATTTATCTCAAGATAATGATAGTTCATCAGAGAAAAAATCTAAAGACAAAAGGAGAAAATCTCATTTCATGAAATTTGGATTAGGCTCAACTAATTCAAACGATCCCGACGCATCTTTCTCAAATGCAAACCATTCCACATTAAATGACACTGATACTAGTATTATACTAGATGAACAACAATCAGTGGTTCCATCAGCAATGGCTTCATCAGAAAAATTAGTTAACGATGATGGAACTCCTTTTAAAACAAATGATGGGCACTCTTTAAGTACAGGTTCTATTTTGAATCGAAGATTAAAGTTTTTTGGTGGTTCCACTTCAAAGAATTCTGGAACACCACATCCTACTAGTAATGGTACTAATGAAGATTTGAAATCTAGGGATACATCATTCAACGATCCATTTGCAGAAAATGATGAAAATGCTAAAATTCCTGATAAATCACTAATTCTTGATGGCGTTTCAGCTGGAGCTTCAACCAGTGCTTCAGGTGGTGTCTCACAACGCTCTAGTACTACTAATGGGAAGTCAACATCTACAGATAGCGGAACTAAAACGCCATCAATTAGTGAATATATTAATCATGAGGTACCAATTAAGAAACAGTATATGATTGATTTGTTAAAAGAAACTGAAAGCATATATAAGCAACAATTTAATGCTAATTCATCTTCTTTAAAAATACTAGCCAGAAAGCTACCTGAATCAAGAATTAGAAAAGATAATAATTCTCCTATATTAAGGATTAAAAACGGTACGTTATTAGTTGTCCATAAATGGGGAGAAGATGCATCTGGTGGGAGAGTACTGTTTTCGACCTTTTTACCAAGCCCCCGTAATGAAAATAATGATAGTAGTAGTTCACAATTAGATAATGAAGATGATTCAGAAAACCAATTGAATGAAGATGAAAAACTAGGAAAATTTGATTACATTGATTATGAGTATGGTAGTGGTATGAGTAGACGTCAAATATTTGAACAATTAGAAGCAAATCTACCATATTGGTTCGCCAAAGAATTATTTGAAGAATCAAAGATAGTAAAAGAACAACCTAAATTGAATTTCAGCATTTCAGTATGGCAAGAAAAGCTTGAAGGAACAGATGATAAGAAAAAAATAAATGGCAATAATGTCACCGCAGATGAAACATTATCTTCAACAAAAGTCTCATATCATCATAGATTAAAATTCGGAAGAACAAAATCTTCTGAGATGATTTTAGGAGTCTCTAATCTACCAAGAATTTCAGAATACAATACTAAGCTAGTAGCTCCTGGTATGATTAAAGTTAAGAAAATAAAATCATATATTGTGGAAAGATTTGAATCAAAGACTCCAGAAATGAAAAGCAAACAAGATCCTAGCGAATGGCTTGAATTACTATGTAAAGACCAGCTACTGGAGAACGACATGACATTAAGCACGATAAGAACTCTGTATTGGAAATCACAAGGAGAAATAGCATTGGGATACAGAAGAAAACTGATAACAAAAACAGCTTCTAATAATGATTCTGATTCACTGTAACACAAGCAAAGAAATACTTTGGCTTCCATTTTCTTGTTTTTTTATAAAACTTCAAACTCTATTTATTTAGTATATAGATAAATCACATATGCATACACTGAACTCCCCCTTCCCTCATCCCAGCCCCATTAAAAGGAATACAAAACACCTTTAATAAGAATTTTAGTACTTATATTCATTAAAAATTGGTATTATCATCCCACACGATGCGGGAAAGTAACAAAAAAATTTTCAGCAAAATGGCATCTCAGAAATTTTGATGAGGAAACACATTTTAAAAAATATGCAAACTTGATGAGCAAAAGTAGTAAAATTGATATTTGTTATCAATTGTTGTTAAAAAGAGTAGTTTCTATCGTATATATCTGATTGAACAAGTTGCTAGAAGTTTTCCTCTTGTCAGAAAATCTAGTTGTGTGTGTGTGTTTTTGGAGCATTCTCGAAATCGATTGATATTAAAAAGAGGATATATAAAATTGTATTTAATTTGAAGAAATAAAAAATGGACCAAGAAAACGAAAGAAATGTTTCCAGATTATGGAGAACTTTTAAAACTGTTAAGGAAATGGTTAGGGACAGAGGTTACTTCATTGCTCAAGAAGAAGTTGATTTACCCCTAGACGATTTTAGAGCTAAATACTGTGATTATGGTGGAAGACCACAACGTAAAATGATGTCTTTCCAAGCTAATCCAACAGAAGAATCACTAGAAAAGTTTCCAAGTCTAGGTTCACTATGGGTAGAATTCTGTGATGAACCATCCGTTGGTGTTAAGACTATGAAGAATTTCGTTATACATATTCAAGAAAAAAATTATCAAACTGGTATTTTTGTTTTCCAAACTAATGTTACACCAAGTGCAATGAAATTAGTTCCATCGATCCCTCCTTCTACTATTGAAACTTTCCATGAAGCTTCTTTGGTTGTCAATATCACACATCATGAATTAGTACCAAAACATATTAGATTAAGTGATGATGAGAAAAAAGATTTATTAAAAAGATACAGATTAAAGGAATCACAATTACCAAGAATTCAAAGAGCTGACCCAGTTGCATTATATTTAGGGTTGAAAAGAGGTGAAGTCGTTAAGATCATTAGAAAGAGTGAAACCTCTGGTCGTTATGCAAGTTATAGAATTTGTATGTAATTATTATTTTTGTTATTATTAATAAGATAACCATTTGTACAATAAAAAAAGAAATCCTTTAGAATAATAAAAAAAAACTTTTCCTCTTTCAATTACAATGTGTATATATGTATAAATATTATAAATATATAGTTATATGCATTTAAGATTAAAAAAACATAGTCATCATTAACATTATTATCTTCTGATTATTAAGGGAAATATATATATCGTTGTTATATAACTGAATATTCAGTATCTTGATCGTTGTTATTGTTATTTTTACCAACATCAACCCCTCCAAATATGACATTCTTGGTTCTATTAGGTTTGTATTTGGTTTTTTCATTAGTATATGCATCTCTTTTTGTTATCTTAACCACAGGTGCTGGTTCACTCTGTAGCTCCACTGAATTTATATATTTGTTACTGGCTAACAATTTATTAGACTCGTAATCTTCTAATTCTAATTGCTTAGCTAGCAATTGCTCTCTGTGTTTATCTTTTCTCATCTGTTGTCTTTCCATCCACTGTGTTTTTTCCATCTCAGGATTAATTGTATCATCATCATTGAGAAGAAGAACTCTTCTTAAGAAATCTTTATCTGTGCTATAATTCGAATCAACGATAACTTTGTTCTCTTCTCTTTGTTTAATAACATTATTCTCATGCTCAATTCTTTTCAGAAGTTCAGCATGCTGGTGTGAAGAATCATTATCAGATTGTGCCTGTTGAGTTTCCTTTTGAACTCTTTTAACAAATAAAGGTCTTTGAAATTTAGTCTCTTCTTCTTCGCTACTACTACTACTACTGTTGTTACTACCTTCACTACTTTCTTCATCGCTTGAATCATCTTGTTTATCTGCAGTAGTGAAAGTTGGTTCAGTAGTCTCTATAAGTTTAACCTCCTCTTTAACCTCATTTTCTGTTGTTACTTCAACATTATCTGAATTCTTTTCTTGTACCTGTTCTTCATCTTCATTATCACTTGAACTGTCGGAAGAGCTGTCTGAACTCTCAGCATATCTCCTCTTAACATGTCTAATAGCCATAGTTGTTGTTATTATGCAGATGGTACAAGTCTATTATCCTTATTTGTTCATACATCCTCTTATTTGATGGTAACGGTTTGATATAAATTTCAAATTTCAAAAGTTGATGTCAAGAAGTGAAAAGTTTCTTTAATTGAATATTAACTTGATTTAAGAATATATAAAAAGTTCAAAATTGAACATTATGAAATTTAGTTATGAATATATGTAAAACTTACAATATAAGAACAAAATGTGTCTTATACAAAATTAGCTATTTCCAAAATAGGGCTGGTGAAAGAAAAAAATTTAACAATAAAACATATCAAAAAGAGAATGGAATATTGATTTTGAAGGTTGGAAATAATCATATATTCCATTACCATTATCTAGTTCAAATACTTCATTATTGTGAACATTTTTACGAGAAGCTGAGGTTTTACCCTTGGCAATATGATGATATAATGAGCCAGGAATGTCGCCAATATATGCTCGATCACCAAAACCACCAAGGTAGTAAATATGATCAATTTTAAATTCTACCCATACTGTATCGTGGATAGAAGCATCGTTGTTTCCTGGTATCCAATGGCATGCATCTTTGTGTTTCTTCAAGAAACATGATCTCAATAGATGAGAGTCATTGTCAGATAAATGTAATTCTGTTAAGGAGCCGAACAAATTTGCTCTTGGATTACCCATTATCCCTCCTTTCTTGTTCTTTGTATGGCTATTTCCCTTTTCAAACTCCATCTCAACAGTTAAAGAAACTTTTTTCTTATCACGAATCCAATTCTTGTAACATGTACTCATCTTGGATAAAATCATGATCGGATTACCACTACTGTGCAGACCTGCTACATCAGGACAGTTATCTGAAGAAATATAATATTCTGGCATCGATATAGGAGTACCATCGACTGTAATAGAGTTAAATTGCAATATACTCCCTTTTTTTATTATTTTCCTGCAAGTATGAGCAGCCTCATCTTGAGACCAACCAGCACTTAAATGAGATAAATAAAAAATTAATTGGGTCAATATTATAAGTGTATTATTAATTATCATTTGCTTGAGGATGGGTCTGTTATTATTAGACTTTCTTTGTCACTTTTTTGTTCATTCCAAGTATGTATAATCTCATTTTAAATAATTTTTATCAATTTGTGTCATTTTGAAGTAATTTTAAAGGTTTGAAAATTGGTTAAAAAATAAAAAAGTTGATATTAAAATGCTTATTAATGTTGTGGAAATGTATATTTAGATGTTAAATTATAAGGTATTGGTTAATTGAAATTGTTAATTATATAAGCAGCTTAGTGGTTAATCGTTATATTACATACAACTGATAATGAGAACTAATTTTTTAAGCTTTATTTTGTTACCATTCTTCGTATTTTTGACTAATGAGATAGTTGCCGGTCATAATGTCGAATATGTTACTTCGTTAGATCAGTTTTATGATACTAGTAATAGCAATAGTACATATACAGTAGTCAAATATTTTACCACTTGGTGTTCACATTGTAAAAGACTGGCTCCTATTTTTGAAGAATTGAGTGATATATATCATACGGAAGACGACAAAACCATGCCATCCGTTTCATTCTTGAATGTTGATTGTGATATATTTGGTTCTACCATTTGTGCCAACCTACCAGGTTATCCAATTATTCAATTCATTAAACCACGTTTAATTCCAATTGATGTGCCAGAAATCGATTGGGATAATTTATCATTCTTCAATAAGATCTGGACTAAATTATCTCATAGATTTAGAGATCCAAAATGGCATTTAGATCAAGATAGAGTTGTCGAGTTCAAAGGCAGAAGAGACCTGGAGACCTTAAAGAACTTCATTGATACATTAAGAGAAAAGGATCAATTAGAACAGTTAGTTACAAAAGTATTAAACGATGGATATCAATGTGAAGAAAAAAATGAATTATGTAACGTTGGGAAAAATTATGTTAAGAATACTTTAAGTACAATTAAAGATGTTGAAAGAATCTCTAATGAAAGATTAAAGTTAGAAAATATTATCAAAAACAATAACAGTGATGAAGTAAGTGATTTAAAGGCATTGGAGATAGTAAAATTCAAATTAGAATTATTGAATCAATTTGAAGATAAAAAATTGATTGACAATAATAATAAAGTCAATGAATTTGCAGACCTTATTCATGATGAATTATAAAAAGGAGAATATGTTCAATAGGAAAAGCTTCTCTATTTCTACATTACGATGTTATTTTTTAAGATATATGGAAGATTTTTAGATAATTTATATTTTCTTCATTTAAAGAAATATAAAATATATATATATTATGAATTTATGTATGATAGATTTTGCCACTTGATTTTAATAAAATATAATGCTTTTATTATTTTTTTCGAATTTTTATTTACATTTAGCTTGCAATTCTTTTACTTAATAACGTATCTCAATAAATCTGACAATAAAAATTTCATAACAAAATATAAATATTAAAAATAGTATTACCATATTTTTACCCCAAATATGAATATAAGCAAATAAATAATGGAAGTAAAGAATATTTTTCGTTATAAAATGTATCATTAAGTTTATCTTTATTTATTTATTTATTTATTTCATTAAGTATGTAAGCGATATAAAAATTATTTTGTTTAAAAGGCTAGAACCGTTCTAGCTTTAGCTTGTTCAAGAGAATCTGTAAACGATTTTGGAACCATAAATATCACCCTTCTTCAATGTTACTGATTGTTTCCATTGATCTTGGTTGATAGCATCGACATATCTACCTGGTTCAACAGCAAAACCTTGTCTTGGGGTGTAACCAGCAGATAAGAAATCACCAGTGTAAATTTGGAAAGTTGGTTCTGTAGTTAAAACTTCTAGTTTAATGTTTGATTCCGGATGGTAAGCTTTAGCAACAACTTTTAATTCACGTTTTGTTGAATCTAATTGAGTGAATTTTTCATTTTCATCAACGATAAAAGCACAATCAAATTTTGGATCAGAAGCACCTAAGACAGTTGGATTAGCAGCTTCAAGAGTTTCAATATCTCTTGCAATAATTTTACCAGTTGGAATCATATTTCCATCAACATCAACAGATTTATTATTTACAACTTGAATTTCAGTACCAACAAAAGTATCTTGATTAACTTTATTTAAGTTGAAATAAGTATGATTTGTCATATTAATTGGAGTAGCATCACCTTTAATCAATTCTGCTTTATATGTAATATCCAAAGTTTTCTTTGCAACGTTCAAATGATATGTTACATGAACAACTAAATCACCTGGGAATTCTGAAGTTTCTTGTGGATCAATTAATAAAAATTCTGCAGTGAAAATATCTTTTGTTGGATTTTTAACTAATGGACCTAAGAATTTTTTTGTATGGAATGTATTAATTGAACTATGATTTGCATTTGGACCATTATTAATTGATAATTGATAATTATTACCATTAATTGAAAATTTACCATCTTTAATTCTATTAGCGTATCTACCAATAGTAGCACCAATATAAGCAGAATCTTCAGCTAAGTAACCTTTTTCATTTTCATAACCTAATACAACAGATTGACCATCAACTTTTAAATCTACTAAAGTAGCACCTAAATTTGCTAACGTAGCTTGAAATTTTGTACCATTACCAATAGTAATAAATCTTGAAGTATAATCATTTGGTAAATTTGCGAATTCTTCTACTATACCTTTCAATTGATAACCGAATGGATTATCAGTAGTCCATTTCCATAAATCTTTACAAGCGATTGAAACGTCCAATTCAGTTTTCCAATTCAATTCTTTTGTAGCTCTATCTGGTTTTGCAGTTAAATTTATAACATCACCATCTCTTCTACCAACGATTTCAAATGGGATATCATCACCACAAGCTGTACAAAAAGCTTTATAAACTTCTAAAACTGTAGAACCTGTACCTGAACCTAAATTCCATTCTCTACATAAACTTTCTGAATTTCTTTGATCTAAATATTTCAATGCGGCAATATGACCTTTTGCTAAATCTACTACATGAATATAATCTCTAATTGGAGTACCATCTCTAGTTTCATAATCGTTACCAAAAACGTTTAATTTATCTCTTCTACCTACTGCTACTTGTGCCATATAAGGTAATAAATTATTTGGGATACCTAGTGGATCTTCACCAATTAAACCTGATGGATGAGCACCAATTGGATTAAAATAACGTAATATAGCAAATTTCCAATGAGCATCATCATTTGAAGCGTATAAATCATTTAAAATTTTTTCAATAGTAAATTTTGTATTACCGTATGGATTTGTTGGACCTAATGGACATTCTTCTGGAATTGGAATCATATTTGGGAATCTTGTTGCATCACCATAAACAGTTGCAGAAGAAGAAAATACTAATTTTTTAACATCATAAATTTCCATTAATTGTAGTAAATTTAAAGTACCTACGATATTATTTTGGTAATATTTCAATGGAATTTTTGTAGATTCACCAACAGCTTTCAAACCAGCGAAATGAATGACAGAATCGATGTTATTTTCTTTAAAGATAATTTCTAAATCGTTGTAATCGCATAAATCAGTCTTATAGAATTTAATTTTATGGTTTGTTAATAGTTGTAATCTTGCGACAGATTCGTATGATGAATTATCTAAATTATCTACTACGATACATTCGTAACCATTTTCTATTAATTCTGCAACAGTGTGAGAGCCAATATAACCTGCACCACCTGTAACCAAAACGTATTTTTTGTTATCGACCATTGTTGTTGTTATTATTATTATTTATTTGTAATTAGACTATTTGTCTGTGGAGATATATAATACAATAAAATACAACACAATATAATATAATATATTATAATATATTATATTATATTTTGTAATGAATAAATAAGTATAAGAAATGAATACGATAAGACAAATAAGTGTTCCTTATATATATATATATATATATATATATCTATATATGTTGTAGTCAGCATTCCTGTATCATCATACAACACAAAAAGGGAGCAATGCAGTACAGAACATTGCAGTGCACAACCCAGCTTGCAATAGTCTAAGTTCCTAACAGTTTCCTGTCATTTGACTACTTCTTATTTAATAATCAAGTGGTATTCTCTTCTCTTCTATTCTGTTCTATTCTATTCTAACCCATCCCATCCCATCGCATTCCATCTCTTGATACTTTTCACCACCTTCTTCTCTTCCACAACTAAAACCAACTATTTCATCCCATGCTCGGACCACGGCTGACCGCAGCCTAACTCCCAACTGCTTCCCGCGTGAGCACAAAGTGTTTTTCTTTGTATACAACAACAACGAGTGTTCGTTCTACCTCTCAAGTCAGTGTCTCTGTGGGACACCACGGCCCACCGTCGCCCGAGCGGGACGGTGTCACGTGCTCCGGACGGCTGCCGGCCGAGGGCAGGTCACATGCACCAACCCAGACACTTTCACTAAGTGTAATATACCATAATATATGATATAAGGTATATTATACTATAATACAATGGCATATATGCTATGCTCCGTTATGTATTCCCTTGTAGTGTCTTCTGTCGCGTGAAACGTAGTAGTTGGTAGTTGGTAAGTAGGTACACTGGCAACTGCCACCTACTGTTTTACCCTATTTCATTGTCCTTGTTGCGTTGTTGCGTTGTTGCTTGCGTTCCTTTGCGTTCCTTTGCGTTGCCCACTGGTACACAAACTGCAAACACGTGAAGCATGAAAAAACCTATCAACATCAAAGAGTTTTTGGCTAATGCAACTTTTTTCACTATGTACTATGCACTATGCTCTGGTATACTCATCACAAGGTGGGTTTGTTAGTAAGTACTTCACTTCATTTGATCTGTTTGTGTGTTTTATTGGAATTACAAATCAATTGGAATTTTGTACATCCTACATCTTATACACTCTTCTTATCTATCCTATCTACACTTTTTTCCTGTATTATATAATATCTCGTTATATATAG
Organism: Vanderwaltozyma yarrowii; assembly: GCA_030568135.1. Taxonomy (NCBI): domain Eukaryota; kingdom Fungi; phylum Ascomycota; class Saccharomycetes; order Saccharomycetales; family Saccharomycetaceae; genus Vanderwaltozyma; species Vanderwaltozyma yarrowii. The sequence continues at coordinate 133,458 of JAJLTL010000012.1, forward strand.
AATATAAAAAAGTATACGCAAGTATACTTTTCATAATACCTACCTACCTACCTCAATACAAGCATACAAACAAAGAATGCCTTCACAAAATATGCACGTACCTGTTTTCACATTAGATAATAATGATTCATCAATGAATGAAATAACTTCAAAATGTATTTCCATTACAGAAAAATTTCAAGCTATCTTCAATTATTATCCAGATTTCATAGCAAGATCTCCAGGCAGAGTCAACCTGATAGGAGAACATATAGATTATGAAGACTTTTCTGTACTACCAATGGCAATAGATAATTCAATGTTATGCGCTGTTAAAATATTACACAGTAATCAAAATGATCATTCAATAACCTTATACAATGATGATAACATCAGATTCGCACAAAAAAAATTTAATCTACCTATCGATGGTTCATTTATTTCAATCGATCCTTCTGTATCAGATTGGTCAAATTATTTCAAATGTGGATTACACGTTGCACAAGAATTTTTGAAAAAAATTAATCCACATCTGTTTAATAATAATCCATTATGTGGATTGAAAGTATTCATTAAAGGGGATATACCAACTGGTTCAGGTTTATCATCATCCGCTGCATTCATTTGTACTGTAGCATTATTAGTCATTAGAGCAAATATGGGTAAATCATACAAAATATCGAAAAATGATTTAATGAAAATTACATCAGTGGCAGAACATTATGTTGGTGTAAATACAGGTGGTATGGATCAAGCTGCTTCTGTTTGTGGTGAAAAAGATAATGCATTATTTGTAGAATTTAAACCGGAATTAAAATCAACATCATTTAAATTCCCAGTTTTTAAAAATAATTTTAAAATTCAATTTATTATTGCAAATACTTTAGTAGTTTCAAATAAATATGAAACTGCTCCAACAAATTACAATTTAAGAGTCGTGGAAGATATGATTGCTGCGAATGTCATGGCAACAAAATATGGATTAAATATCAGTCAAAAAAGACATTCAAGTAACAGTCCTTCTTCTACCACTACTACTTCTACTACCACCACCCCTGATAATAACGATAATGACAGTAATAGCAATGATGATGATGATGATGATGATGATGATGATGACGACGACGATTATACTTTTAATACTACAACGACGACAAACCATAATAATTTAATCAATACATCAGCTGTTCGTAAAGGTAATTTACGTGATTTTATGGAATGTTATTTTAAAAATAGTGAAAATAATGATTCTACAATAATTGTTAACCATATAAAAATGTTAGAAAAAATGATTGAATTAGTAGAAGAATGTTTTGATAATGATAATAATCAACATATTGATGGATATTCAATAAATGAAATTTGTGAAAAATTAAATTGTTCAAGAGATGAATTTACTAGAGAATACTTATGTATATATCCAGTGAGATTTCAAAGTTTAAGAATATATCAAAGGGCAAAACATGTATATACTGAAGCTTTAAGAGTAATGAAAGCGGTCAAATTAATTAATAAAAAATATTCTGACGATGATAAAGCCTTTGAGAATGAAAATTTTTTCATTAATTTTGGTAAATTAATGAACGAATCTCAAGAGTCTTGTGATAAACTATACGATTGTTCATGTCGTGAAATAAATGAAATATGTGAAATTGCCATTAAAAATGGATCATATGGATCAAGGTTAACAGGTGCAGGATGGGGTGGTTGTACAGTACATTTAGTATCAAATGACGAAGATATAATTAAAATTAAAAATGCATTAATAAATGAATTTTATAAGAAAAATTATCCAGGCATCACAAATGAACAATTAAATGACGCAATAATAGTCTCTGCACCTGCAATTGGCAGTTGCCTATATGAATTGTAACCTCTCAACAATACAGCAACACAACAACACAACAACAATACACTAATATATTATTAATCATATTCCTATATACCTTTATATATATATATTTATATTTATATTTATAATATATTATTATTATTCTCCTATCAGGTTTTTTACAAACCGTGGGTCTCCGTGGGAGGGGGGGAGGTCCCACCTTTTTTTATTTCATTTACAAACCGGTCCGCATCACGTGCCCCTACAAAACAATAAAATCCAAAAAATCAGCTCAACTTACCTTGCAATGACGCCCATATGACAAATCCATTACAAATTTATTCCTTTACCACTATAAACTTTTAAAATATCACCCGCTCACGTGTGAAATAATCATCACGCGTCACCCACGGAACGGAAACAATCCACACATCGCACTGTAACGAGACACACATATCTTATTCCCATGCACATATCCCATATCCCCCACCCCTCTCTCTCTCTCCCCGCCTCAGCCGCACATGTTGGTTGTTGTTTGGTTTACTTTGCTGCCATATCGAGGATACCTGCCGTCCTCGTGCCGCGAGGAACCACACACCTCAGTGCTCGGCGCTTTGTCTTTTCAAACAATCAAGTTTTAATAATATTTTATTAAGTTCTGGTGTTTCTCGTTTTTACGTTTAGTACTACATGAGACTTTTTCTCCCTTGTTCTGTTCCACGGAGTTTGCCTCTGGATTGGTTTTAACAATGTCATTCGCTATGTTGTGCAGAGTTTTCTGTGTGTATCGTTCTACCGAATAGGGTATACCCATCGGATTTGCAACCTGTTACGAATTCTGGAATTTGGGGGGATTTGCCAATAATAAGTGTAATAGCGCTGGTGACAGTATTACAGAAATATATAAAAGTATAGTAAATATTTTTTAAATAAATTCATACCGATGCAGGATTCATATCTTGTTTATTGTATTCTAAATTTTAGGTTGTTCAGAAAGAAAAAAAAAATAAAAAAAATAGAGTATAAACTGAAAACATTATGAATAGCAGTGAAATACAATCTGTGCAGAGTGGGAACGCTTCTGTTGCAGAACAAGAGGAAAATTATTCAGGTCACGTTGACGGTGATGATGGTGATAATCATGGATTAGGTCGTACTCTGTCACGTACACTGTCGCATAGATCTTCTGTCGTAATGACTGATGATATGGTTTCGCAAGTTGAAAGCATTGCCAAGACTTTATCGAAACGTACTACAAGAGATGGCCCACTTGAAAAAGTATTGACAGATATTCAATCTGTTGTACAATCTATTGGTGATGAATCCGTTGAAGAAGAATTTAATGCAAGAAAAATTTTTAGTTATATTGTTAAAGGTGCAAATGAACAAGGTATTCATTTAAGAAAAGCTGGTGTCGTTTTAGAAAATGTAAGTGCTAGTGGTGTTGACGCTTCGACTTTAGAAGGTCAAACTTTTGGTGACATTCTTTGTTTACCAGTAACTCTTTATAAAGGTATTAAAGCTAAAAGAGCACATAAAATGAGAGATATTATAAGTAATATAAATGTATTAGCAGAGCCTGGTGAAATGGTATTGGTTTTAGGTAGACCTGGTGCTGGTTGTTCTTCATTCTTAAGAGTCACAGCTGGTGAAATCGATCAATTCGCTGGTGGTGTTGAAGGTGATATCTCATACGATGGTATCAAACA